>JAQGAP010004545.1:0-10302 GCA_034697805.1 Orchesella bifasciata
TCTGCAAAATTTACGTGCTTCCGGAGGAAACCGACCTTCATCGGGAAACACATCATTCTGCTCGTCAACCGGAGGTGGGGGTGCCTAACCCTAAGAATTGTGCTCACTGTCCCCACGTAGCTCAGAGTAGGCAGCATTACCAAGAGCACTTGGCACTCCATTCTGAAGGTTCTGGGGCGATTTCATGCTCAGACTGTAATGTCTATTACCGTCCTACTGGTATCCATAAGTATCGTCACGCTACTTGCTGGATATGGAAAAATCCAATCAAAGAACCCACCGATGAAAATGAAAGCAAAGATACACAGTGAGTTTAGCACACAACATGATTATGATTTTTTTATGCACGGATTTTTTTTAAATAATTGGTTTTTATTCTTCCTAGCCAATCTGCCAATCCTGAATAAAAATCCGAGATATTCAGAGCCAAAAATTGAATATTTTTAAATGTATGTATCTGCCGTATTTTAGATTACAATGGTTTATAATCATTTAATATAGTACGTATTTAATTAAAAATGGCATTTATTAAAAGAAATTCCTAACAGTCATTGAAATATGTTGAGATAAATACAATATAATGTATTCGGATTTCTAATCCAATTTCACCCTTCCACTACATACTAACCATGTATTTCCGAACAATTTTCGAACACCGAGTCTCGCTTCTTCCCAACTTGGTCTGCCTAGCAAGAAGGAGCACTGCACTGAAGTTTTACGCTAAAAACATGATTCTTGAAAACAAGCCCAAAATTTTCATCTTTCTCCAGCTGCTAAACTGTTGGCTGATACTATTTAACAATTGTTTGTTGGAATACGGTTAAAATATTATCACAAGTTTAGGTTTGGCAAAAATAAGCGAGGCACTTGACCTTCATAAACTCCATGGAACTTCTCTGCTGGTAAATATGCATAATATGTAATGCTCAAACTTTAGTAAAAGGCACATTTTTCACAATTGAAATGTTTTTATTCTTCACTGAAGTTTACATTTATTTAGTATGCATGAACTTGGTACGTTTTCATCACCAAAACTTAAATGTGTTATGTCCCGAACAAGCATTTAATTAAATGTATTTTGTAAGAATTAGCTGAAAAAGACCCACGGGGAACACGTGTGTAAGCCATTAAGACTATTTGTCAAATAATTGTATGTATGCTATTCCTGCTGCTACTTCTGTTGTACGCTTTTCTCGGATTACCCCGTTACTTTGTTAATATTTTTATCCGAAATACCATGCTGTTATTCTTTTTCTCAATATCAATTTGTAAATGAAGAAGTATATTTTACTCACATACGGATTTCTTAGCTCGTAGTCTTATTTGGGAAAGCTATATTCAGAGAATTGGAAACGGAAGAATTTTCCAAAGTTGTAAATTACTTGTTAAGACAACGTTTCGGTTACGCCAAGCGGGTTGTATTATTTTTGCACTCCGTAATTGCTGTTGCTGCTGAAACGTCGAAGAGACTATTTCTCGATTACAATCCTTTTCATTTTTTATTTCATCCTGATACTGGCTGAAATATTCTGCAGAGATAACACCTTTGCGAAAATACAAATAGGCTATGGCAGCATCCAACACATCAGCACAATGAACAACATTGCCTGTAATCAAATGTATAATGTTATTAAAAATTTCAAACTGTAGCTTTCATAAAATAATTAAAGAAAGATTAGTCATTACCTTGGTAAATGGATATATTCATGAGGCTAATTGCACATCGATTGGGCTTTGAAACTTGCAAAGGTTGTCCAAAGCTCTCAAACAGCTCTGACAAATGGTTGCAGTCAACAAATTGGGAGCTTTCTGTGTCAAAATGAGACCAAACTTTATAAAACATTTCTAAGTGATCATCAACGAGCTCGCATTCTGCAAGTTTCATAGCTTGCGAGTAGCCTTCCAGTATTACGGCACTATACAGGTTCACAAGTATTACGAAGGTTATAAATAAATACGAGATGACATAAATTCCTACTACAGTTGCGTTTCCACAGAACCCAGTTGTATTCTCGTTGTCATTATCACACATAAAATCCATGTTAAGTAAATCCATAAGAACGTTCCAACCTGAAATTTAAAAAAACCGTCTAACTGAACGTTCTGAATGGCCGTCTAACACAAATTTCTATCCTTACCCGCAGAAGTGAATATGGGGAAAATATAAATGAAGGCTTCTAGCAGCGTTTCGAAATTCTGCAAAGGCGAGCTTGGATAAAAATTGTTGAAAAGTTCTATTCCAAGTAAGGCATAAATAAACACGACCAAAAACAGAAGTACACAAATGTTGAAAAACTCTGGAAACGAGATTTGGAGGACAGATAGAAGCTGCCGAAGTCCGTCTGCACCTTTAAAATGACGCAGATATCTCGAAACCCAAGCAAATCTTACCAAACGAAGCAAACCAGGGCGAAATGGGAAAAAAGAAGGTTTCAACGCTATATCTCTCCACAGTATATCAAATAGTGTTAGTAACTCTGTAAAAAGCTCAAACACGTTGCGAGGGTTCCTGAAAAACCGGGACCTCAGTACAAACATGTTGAGGAGACTTTCACTTGCAAAAACAGCAGTACAAACTCCGTTTAAAATCAGTAAAGTATCCACATAGAGCTGTAAACTCACAATAAGTTAACAGTGCTATATTATTATAACCAACATAAATTTTTCAATGTAAAAAAGTTTCCGTATACAAAAATTATTACATTGGTGCTTCCTTGTTCCATCGACAGTAAAACCATGTTGAACACAAGGTTTAAAAGGATGATTGTTTCAAAGTATTTTGACGTCGCAACTCCCAAGATGAATTTTTGATACTTGTTCTTCAAAAGCCAACGAAAAATGATCAATAATTCCACTATGTAAAATTTGGTTCCCAAGCAGTGTTGTAAGTTTTTACCAAATGCGTTTCAACATTAGAAAATTTTATCTTCAGTTTGTCCTGCATGTATTTCCGTGCATCGTAATATCCGCTTTCCTTTCTTTTATTTGTGGCGTCGGATTCTGTTTTTGCTTTCTCCTCGTTTAATGCGTCAATGAGCACACCAGTAAAGAGATTAAAGGCGAAAAAGGAACCAAACATAATGACAACCACAAAGTAGCCAGAAACCCAAAAGCTTTTTTCAAAACTAGGCTGCCCACCTTCCCCGGAACTGGTTGCCCAATCGAATATTAATCCCCACCCTTTAAATGTTATTATTTCAAAAACTCGCATGTAGGCACTTCCAACGTTGTCAAATCCGATTTCTATGTCAAACCAAGTAAAATTGTAGTGCAAACAATATATTTTGTTCTTAACACGAACATAATTACTATTACCAAGATAGGGTCTTCCTTTTAAAAGTTGAACACCGATAATCGCAAAGACCAGCCAGATTAGGAGACACACCAACAATGTTCCAAGAATTTTGGGTATGGCTCTTCCTAAGGAACTGAAGAGCATCCGCATTCCTTCAAAGTTTGAAAAAAGTCGAAGCACCCGCATTGAGCGAAATAATCCTACAGAACCATAACCAGCGAGGGCCGTAATGATATTCAAAATGCCACCCAACACGATAGTAACATCGAGGAGGTTCCATTTGTCTCTTATATAAGCGGAGAATCCCATTGCAACATATTTTATGGCAGCTTCTACAGCCATTAGAAATAAAGTAATGTTATCTGCAACATCCAGAACGTCCAGCAGTAGCGGCCTTGATTCCAAATGTCCATCACGCCACGACAAGCAAATAGTAGCAAATATTGTATTTCCAATGTTGAAATACTTGAAACATTTGCTGTTAATTATTGTTTGCAATTTTATACGCAACTGGGAACATTCACATAATGTTTTCCTTGGAACTGATGCCTGAACTTGATTATTTTGTTCTTCTGAAATTGCAGAAACTGGTAGAATACCTCTACTTGCGTTTTGTCGTAAACATGCTCCAAATTTAAGTTTCAACCACATTCCTAGCCGTCTAAAGCGGTTGACAGCAATAACAACCTTATTGGTGTCGAATTTTCCGTTTCTACTATTTGTTGATATGTTTCCAGCAGAAAACCTTTGTAGAAACATGACAAGAAGGAGGTTGAGGACAATCAGATCTAATACAATGAAGGTCGACATAAAGAATGGAATACAAGTCCATCCATGATCATCAACGCACTCTGACATCGTTTCCTTCCATTCGCCACAGAGTAATCGAAAAATGACAAGAAACGAGTGCGAAAAGTCTCGGAAATGCCAGTGAGATTCCCGATAACTAGTATCTACAAGTAAATATTTGTATTTCCTGTTGTACATATCATTTAGCATGGAAAATGTACAATGGCAAACAGTTACCAATCTTACCACCGAACAAATGAACTCCCGCAACACAAAACATGTAGAAAAAGCCAATCGCCACAAATGTCATATCACTAACGGTTCCCATCGCACTAAAAACTCCGTTTAGCATGGAATCCAAGGCTGGCCAAATTCTTGCCACTTGAAATATTCGAAGCTGTCAACAACAAATAAATTCGTAAGATTGAACATTTTTTGAATGAATTTCAGCAAGCTGTGTCATGCTTACAGAGCGTAAGCTAAGTAGAGCCTTCATCCAACGAGTATTGAACCCGAATTTAGAATCAACAAGAAATAAAATAGTTTGCCAAAAATCGAATATGTTCCATTTATCTTTTAAAAAGGATATTGGGCCACATGCTACGAACTTTAGCAGGCATTCCACCGCAAACATGATTCCAAAAACCTACAAAAGAAACGAAATGAAACTCAAGGTTTGAATTAGTTTCTCATTTGTTTGATTATCAAACCCGATATCCTGAAAGCAGAATCCTGTGCAGTGGCTGATTTTCTTCAACTCCAAAATGGTCCATTGAAAGAAATATTAAATTGGCGACTGTGACGAACCCCATTATCAACTCCGTATATGGATCGAATGCAATAACATTTAGTCGATTTGTAAACCATGTCAAAATATTTTTGATTGGATTTTTGCATTCTGAATCTAAAAAAATACAATTTATTGGGACGATTTTATAAATGAATATTAATGTTGAAATTTTTCCCAATTTTACCTAAACATTTGAATATGCTCAATACTGCACTGTTATTATCATTGTGGTTGCTTTCATAGGAATCATGAATTTCATTTTCTATGAAATCACCATCATTGGAACTTGTACTATGTTTGGTTCTGCTACTTTCCAGTTTTTCAGCCAACTTCGATTCCTTCTGAAGGTCATCGTAGGATTTAGAAACAACGGCTAAAATCATGTTTAGTGTGTAGAATGAACAAAGAAGAAGTGTTACAATGAAGTAAAGTGCATGCCACGGGCCACCGGATAATAAAATCTACAAAAAATATATTTTATAATTGCTATATTCATTAGAGGTAAGCGCCCGTTGTATTAAAATTGGGAAGTATTCTGTTATAAATTTACTTAATTTACTCACTTGGAAGTATATGTCATAATCCCAAGAATCTTGGAGCATTATCTGAATAGTCGACATCAGAGCCGAACCCATTGAGCTATACAATCGTTCTTCTTTAGGATCAGGATCACGAATTTGCAAGCATGTGTAGTTGCCATATTTTGAACATTGCCTATGACATACGGCTTGGCTTTAGATACACTTGAAACTAATTAACGCGTATGTAAAATACCTGTGTATACCTCCGATCACCAAGCTGACGGCCCTAAACAGTGGGGTTTCCATGGTAAATGCACAAGGTCGTCAGTTTGGCGGCCATAGTGTATGTTTATCAACCTTCATTATAAAAAGCTTACGAAGTCATTGAATGATTTCCACACAAGGCATAATATTTTGCCATAAAAGCTTTCATCCAGTTCGAGCTATCTGAGACCCAGGCATGCCAGTTCACGTCACGATTTTCGCCAAAGGAGCCGTCCTCAGGGAAATCATCAACACATTTTTGAGAGGAAACGCCCAAAAAGAAGTGGTAGCCCACTAGGGCAAATATCCATGTTGTAAAGATAGTCCATAAAAACATGTCCCGGAGATCAGCAACAGTTTTCAATACGACTTTCACCATCGACTTCAAGCCTTAAGAGAATTGACAGATGAAGCGAAAATAATTAATAAAATAGAACCTAACATTATAAAATGATGTAATAAGGGCAGACTTGGGATGAGAGCCGCAATTTTCAATGAACGAAGTCCACAAAGAAAGTGATGCCGACCGATGAATGGTATGTAGTAGGGTGCAAGAAGTATCCAGTCCACAATGCCCCAGCCATCCTGCAAGACAGTAAACTGGTCGAATATGAGTCCTCTTGAGATCACATTTGTCACAAAGTCAAATGTATAGATTGCTCCGAAAAAGTAGAATACTCTGAATTAGAAAACAATTTAGATGATTAAGATATTCACTACAAAATACACAGAACGATTTGAGGTAGATACTCACATCGGTTCAAGGTCATTGTGAGGCTGAGCCAGAAAACAAGAGTCAACAAAAGCTGTCATTATCATGAACCAACGGTAAATCCAATGGTGGAGCACAGAAATACATGTCCGCCTCACCGGATTGAATGGGCTAAATATGTTGAGTGCGTTTTGGGCACTGAAGCGATGAAGGAACTTTTTTTCTGTGACTATCACGAACGTCTAAAATTAGGAGATAAAAATTGAGCAGTTTAGCGGGATATGAGGTGGAAAATTTAGCAGGAAGTAATACCTCTTTGTCAGCATAAAATGGATCCAAATCCTCCAGTAGAATATTTACCAAATCTGGTGTAACAAATAATTTTCTGTAAACTGGGAGGTAGCTTCCATTTTTTAAGTGTGGGTCTGGGTGATTTGATCCATTGATTTCGTGAATACGGTTTGTTGGAGACTGAAACAAGAAGTATAAATGAAGTATGTGTTTCGTTGTATTAGTTTAAATTTGACTACAATACCGTTCTCTCTCTTTGTTTCCTTTCCAATCGTCGCTGTCGGCTTATTTTGACAGACTCGATGGATAAAGCCGTAGGTTTCATGTTGCGATTCCACATTCTCACCAAAAACATAGATAACTGTCTATGTTTATCTGTGGTAGTATGACTATACTACCGAAACGTTGCGGTGCTCATTTCAACAGGAAAGCTGATCAATGACTGATGCATCAAAGATTCAACGGGTGGTTTAAAAGGAATGTAAAACAAGTCTATTTGAAATGGGCTACAGATGGAAGTCCCGTTTATCTAAACATCACATGCCAAAACTACATTTGTAATCTTGTAAAAATACGAAAGGGCGTGTGCCATATTTTCATATTGGTTTTAACACAGGTATTTCAAATGCTAACGCCCAAAACGTATTTCTTAGTGACATGCAATGCGTTAATAATTCGTTGGTGTAAAATTCCGCTTGTTTTTATCAAATTTTTAATCATAATCCTTAATAGTACTTGAGATCAATTGTAGAGTCCTAAGATTTTCATTTTCCTGCTATTTTTTATATTTATGCTATAAGGCAACACGAAACTACAGACCGAAAAATGTTGATCAGTTCCTTAAGGATTTTTAAATATCATTGCTTTTGAATACATTTGCCTAGCTTTGCATAATTGATCAAAACTCTCCGCAATATTAAATAAAAAATTCTTCCACTATACATCAAAATAAATCAAATGCAACATAATGTTTTAATGGAGTTCTTTGCTGTGGAATTAATACACTTGAATGTACATATGTTTGACATTCATATCTTCAAATGTAGCGGTTACGTGAATACATAAGCATAATAAATTAAACATTGTGGTATGCACAAAGATGAGAAAACTTATGCGGAGTTTGCATTTAATATTTGGAGTTTTATGAGTACGCTACAATTCTATTGGGAATAAGTTTATTAGGAGAAAGATTCGTGCCTCGGTAATATTTAGTGAAGTTGGTTTTATGAATTTTTTTCCTTTTTTCCTAAATGAAATATATGATACATGAACAATGTATCATGAACATTGAATATGTATGATCATGTGTCGTGTTAGTAATGAGTAATAGCATTTCCAAGCTTTCCATTTCACGAGTACAATCTTTGCACTGCAAAGTAAATACGACGACCCAAGCTGAGGAAATTGTGCGGAGTTGCATGTGTTTTCATTTCATAACAATATCATGTGTATGCTACAACTCTATTGGGAATAGATTTGCAGGAGAATATTCGTGCCTCTGATAAATTTGGTGAAGTGGGGTTTGGGACTTGATATCTTTTTTCCTTTAGTGACTTTCCCAAATGAAATGCATGTTATATGAAAAAAATGTATAGAGACAATAGAGAAGTTAAAATTTGTTGCATGGACATTATTAATGAGTGTTAATTTTCAATGAAAAATTTGTATCTAAATACATCGATACCAACTTGGAAATAATTAGAATCTCCTTTTGCCCCGAGTTTTGTGCAATAATCTTCCATTCACTTACAACATGTTTAGGAACAACGAGTGCGTGAAATTTATAGTATTAGTTGTCAATGAAGTTCTTCGTTCTATATTTAGAGTTACTGTATGTGCTTCATTTGGTGTTGCTTTATCATTTACTTTGGGTAACATGATATGATGGTGACGATGATGTGGGAAAGAGGGATAATCAGGCAAACAAACTGAATGAATAAGATCATTGATTTCGTTTTGCGAATATCATTTTCATGTGGCATGCATTTCCTCAAATTGAATGAGTACTTATATTAGACGGTGAAAGCATTATTGTAAGACTGCAACAATTTGAAAGTGCTTCGACAATGCAATCCCAGAAATAGTATTACTGATGTATAAAGGTATTGTAGGAGAATAATTTATTGTCAGCCTTTAAAAACGCTTCATTGGGATAATGTATTATTTAAATTTTGTCAAATAAAGAGTTAAATGGAAACAAAAAGCCACAATTTTATTTAAACATTATGCCTTGTTTGAATACTGAAATCAGCTAGTTTTGTTCCGTTTCATCTATGATTTGATTGTATCCGAGCAGCAGCCAAGTCTCACTTTGTCCCGCAAAAAGTGATTGGTGTTGAGTCTTTATAAGCAGTATTGTAGTAGTATAATGTACTCTATAAAACGCAATCTATTAAAACAAGAATACTAGAGTTAAATATTTGTATATTTGCAATTAAACAAAGCCTGTTTCAGGGGCAGAGACCATTGAGGAGCATGAAATTTTCATGTGTATAATAATGTGTTGCTTATAACAATGTGTAGCATAATAAATTTCATTGCAAAAAAGTGGAATAAAAGGCACCTCGTATTTCATTATGAAAATGTTTTCTCTCTCTCTAAAATGTTTTATTTGGTTAGTGCACATCAATTTGTTTGTTTTCATCAACAAAGCATTAATGTATTGCATGTCACGGACAAGCATTTAATTAAGTGGAGTAAAGGATTGCTCTTAAGTAAGGGAACTGGCATTCAAACTTAATTGACTCCGACAGCCGTTGTTGTATTTTTAGTGGGGTTAGTGCGTTAAAAAGACCATATTTTTGTGTTATACATATGCAAATTTGGAGTTTCTACAATGTTGGATTCACGTTTACCCTGAGTTCAAAGCCAGCTGCTCGCGGATCGGGTTTTACATTACGATTTTGACGTGAATGGTCGTAACTCGAAAAAACCTACCACAAATTTAAAGAGCAAGTATGTTCGAAAACTACTGTCTACATGTACGTAAAAAAGGGTGGGGAATCTGGTGAAGCAATTTTTGGGAAGAAGTCTGGACGCCCAGTGACCGTTGCAACCCCCAGAAGTGTACAGAAAGTTAAAAAAGTATTCCGCAAGACTCCTACCTTAACGTTGAAGCAGGCAGCCAAGGCCATCGGTATTTCTCCATGCACTTTCAGCTAAATTGAACCTCAGAAGTTGGGCTTCAAAGCTAGGACACAGAAATCGTGCTCCAAATACATTAAAGACCACGAAAATCGATTACCAGAGGGGTCAAAGCTTTACGGAAAAAACTCAAGGAGAAAATTTTGGTTATTGATGACGTGATTAACTTCCACCTGGGTCCTTTCCAAGTGCCGGGATTAAGGTTTAACCATAGTTCAGATCCTGCGGAAGTGCCCAAAGCTCAAAAGTGTTAGTCCCAGACTAGGTTCCTCCAAAAAATCTTAATACGGCAAGCCATGGACGGATTTTGAAACGTAATGAAACCCTACTTTTCGGAGAGAACTATGACGGCGGACGTCTACATTCAAGAATGTCTCCAGCGGCGCCTGTTCCCTTTATCAATGTTCATCATGAAATCGAGACTTACTTTTGTGGCTGGACTTGGCTTCTTCGCAATATACGAAAAAGACTCAGGAGTACCTTAGTGCCAAAAACA
>JAQGAP010004546.1:0-10298 GCA_034697805.1 Orchesella bifasciata
TCAAATTGCTCAAAATCGCCCAAAAAATAGACAAAATCCTCCACACAGTTGACAACCCAAAAAGTTTTGTCGAGAAACCTCATTTTACCCCATTTTTTAAAGTTAAAAAATCGGTATGAATTCTGATTTTTTGATGTACTACTTTGGCTTCCGGAGAATCTGGCAACCCTGAGACTGCTGGAAGTTGGTAAAATGAGCAGGTTGTTACGTAGGTTTATTATCCGATTTTTGCTCCTTTCAAAGCTGTTCTCAGTTTATCAATTCCCACCAGAACGGCTGAACTCGGACGTCACAGACTCAACAAGTTTCTAGTCAATAAGCACGAGATTTTCCAAAGCAAAATAGGAATGACAAAGTTTACATCTCAAGTGTCGATTGTGGAGGTGCAAGCCTTTCATTAACGTTGCAGAACTCACTTCCTTCAGACTCATGTATGTAACTGATTTCTCGGAGAGGTTGGTCGGGAATTGGGTCACATATAATTATTACAGGATATGGAGCAACAACCTATTCAATTTGAAGACCTTCTCATTCACGTTTAGGTACCATATTGCTTAATCTGCAACAACCATGACCTAAGCTTTTCTATTATCCTGTTTTGCAGCAGTTGCAATTACGCAAATCCATTCCTCGCGCGAATACTTTGTGGGAAAATGGATTAAGATCTGTTGTTTTTGAAACAGCTTCAGATGTGATATTAACACAATTACTAGCACATTGTTAGATAGGTGCACGACCGTATAATTAACGTGCTTCTCATCTTTGGTTTCATTTGGGATGTGAATCCTGCAGGGTTTGGGAAGGTTATCCGTCAATCCCCAAAATTCAAGGCGAGAAGCATTGGTACATGGATTTCGAGAGTTATTGTATGGAAATTTAAATTTTAAAGTAGCAGAAAATCGAATACATAGGGTTAAATATGAATATCAAAGATTTATTTTTATTTAAAGGAAGTTTACCCAACATTTTAAATTTCTAACACACAATTAAAAAATAATAATATAAAAATTCAGTTTTAAGTTTTTACGAGCAATGGGTCTGTAAGGTATTAGCTCCACCGTAACTATACTTGTTAATTATACAAGTAACAGTTTGTATTTTTTTCGAGTTGGGAAGCAAAATATATTAGGACGAATAACATTTAAAATAAAGCGCTTAACATAATAGTTCATAAGCACTTAACAAATTGCATGAGATAATGGTTAATTGTAAATTAATGAATGCAGTTGGCAAATTTCATCGTTAAAAACAAATAGAAGAAACATTTTTTAACGATGGAAAACTGAACCGTATGTACCAACAGAGAAAGACAATGAAATGTAAGTGGAAATTAGCTCAACAGTGATTAAAACACTTTAACTGTTGGACATGCGGACTATGGGTATTAGAGAAGCTGATGTCAAAGCAGAAATAGGTTGATAAAATCATTTTCAAATGTAATTTCTAGCTACAAATTCTATTTAAGCTAAGATGAGCGGCAACAAGTCTTCAATTCTGGGATATTCATACTAACACTTAAAATAAAGGTTAACTAACCTGCTACCCAACTAATGGAGTTAAAAAGAGTTAACAGCTTGTCACCTCACTCCATCTACGTGCCATGCTGCGAAAACAAATTGTAGTCAATTTTGAATTTAATCCTACTCAAATTTCCTTCGTTTAAATGACTTGACCGGCTGTATTTGTTATGAGGGCAATAAATATGTAAACAAGCTTGTTGAATGTAAATGTGCAATAGACACTCCTGTCTCCTTTTTTTGTAGTTGGATGACCACCACTATACTTTGAATTAGTGCTGCCACGTATTCATTATGAACCTGGAAGTTGGCAAGAGGAAACAAACAGAATGAGAAGATTGGTAAAAATCCCCATTTAGAAACCTATGCGTTGGCAGTAATTCTGGTAGTTAGTCAAGTTTTCCATCAAAAATCAACATCTCAATGAATCATGTCAAATGCCACTATTTGTTGCGGAGAAATGCTCATATTCTAGGTCTCCAATCAATTCTCCTTTTCGGAGGAAAAAGATAATGATGATGAGGATGACACCTTGCCTTCAATATCTGGTGTCTCTTTGTCATTCTCCTTTCTCTTTTGACTACGAAGCGGGTCCACCACTTCAACTTTTAATGTTGTTTGCCTAATAATCCCGTTACTGTAAGTGTGGACCATGAGTGGTGGTGGCTGAGACGCTTTTACATTTGGCTGAAGAAGATGGCTACTCTGGATAGTCATGTTCATCGTTGGAATACTCTGGCTCGTGTTTAAAGAACCACCTAAACTGAAAGTGGGTGTATTATTTGGAGGTGGCAATGGCTTATTGCCAAGGCGGATGGTTTTTGAATTACGGAGGAGTCGGATGCGCATAAAGTTCTGCACTGTGATCTGAACCTGGAAGGAAGCAAAAAAAGATTTTATTAGTATTTACAGCAATCCATTTAAATAATCAATTAGTTGTGCAACGCACCTGTCCATTACTGAAGCAGTACAGGAATGCCAAAATAAATCCTTGTATTGCCAAAAGGAATCCTTGAGTGGAGGTAAGCAAATGCGTTGTATATGACCAGAGAGCGAATTGGAATGGGGATTTTTCCAGAGGAGCATCAAGCATGTGTAGGAGATTTGGCAGTCCAAGTAAAGGGAGAAGCACGAGAGCTGCTTTCACCGCTTTTCTGTAAACACGGAAAACAAAACGCGAAAAGTTAGTAGGGAACTGATTATGTATTTGTTAATGGTGCAACCCGATATAAACGCACTTACAGAATACAGAAAATTAGCTAATAAATTTATATAAAGATGCACCTAACGTGTAACCTACGTACGCAATATTTTTTAAACACAATGAATGTAATACATATTGACGCCTTTTGGTTTATTTAAAAATGAATTTTTTTCCTTCGTTCTTTCTCAACGATAATACGGACTCTAAATTTTGGGTCCAAAAACATTCTACCCGTAATACTCAAAAGAAAATTTAAAAAACTACAATTAAAATTTATTTTTACTCGTCCAAAATTTTGTTACCCTATTCTTAAAGTTATTAAAATTATTTAGGACCCAAAATTTTGGGTCTTTTTTATTGATATACCCTAAATTTAGAGTTTGATCAATGACTGACACAAGCAATAGTCACACAAAAAATATTTCAGGAAATATGTAAAATAACTGGAAAAAACATACACACTTACAAACGAGCTTATACAAAATTAGCATTAAATCCCAATCACATCATTGATAGCACCAGAGAGAGTTTAAAAGTTAATTTTTGAAAAACTTACAATGCCTGCTGCGCCTCGGACGAGTTTGACTGCCTCAGTTTCCTCACCAACACTCTGAGGATGTTGAGCAGAAAGGCTAGATTCACCTAGATCCCCAGAGCACCAATTAATTATGCATGAAGCATCATTATTGGTTGAGTTTACAGGTAATTTTTTACAATGATCGCACAAGTTTAGTATTTACTTATCACAAGGATTTGTATTCAAGTGTTGCAAAATTTAAGCTATTCGAAATAATGGTTCTGGGGTACTTTTTAAATATA
This sequence comes from Orchesella bifasciata, assembly GCA_034697805.1. NCBI lineage: Eukaryota > Metazoa > Arthropoda > Collembola > Entomobryomorpha > Orchesellidae > Orchesella > Orchesella bifasciata. Next base: position 3,541 of record JAQGAP010004546.1, read on the forward strand.
TTATGTTTCATCGTAAATTCTTGCAATCATTTGTATTATTTTTATACTAATATTGTTGCCTAATGACTTTAGGGACAATCGTTCACGTGACAAAATTTAGCTTTTCTACCAGGAAAAGAAAGTCTTAGACATTGTGTCATGTGTCTTTGAAGCACTGAGCTGTACATTATTAAAATACAAACTGACCGTAAGTATAATATTCCAGTTAATCTTTGTGATGAAATAAGCGCCTGACGCCATGGAATGAGATTCGTTTGAAAAAATTAAATAACTATCTTAAAATAGTCCCAAAACGAACAAACACGAGGTCACAAAAGTAAAGCTTACCATAAGCACTGCCAAACGAGGACCTTCGAGAATCCAAAAGTAGCCTGTGAAGTTGTATCCCCACCAACAACTGTTGAAAACACAACATAAAAACGGTTTATATACAAAATACAACCTTTTCAAGTTCAAAATGAAATTTAAAAATAATTAACCTTTATCTGAATATGACTTACGTTGAGTGACCATATTGCCAATGAGTAACGATGGCCCACACCACTGTTAATGGAATTGGGACTACCCAGCCCACCATCGGGTACACCATTGGCGAAAGTCTTTCTTCAAAAACGGTTACTGGAAAGCAAGCACACAAAATTTAGCACGCCTTCTCAAAAACAAATGTGTTTGGAATGGGAATTTATTTCCAGTCAAGCTGACGCGTCTACCTGCAATCTTATTATGGAGAAACAATCCTTCCACAAACATCCACATGAACATTGCCGTCCTCGCATACTCCAGGCTGATGTAACTCGCTTCGCAGAGATACGACTGGAATTAGATTTTACTCTTTTTTACAAAATCTGTTAATAAATTTTTGTTTGCATTATCTTGGAATTCACCCATACTGTATTATCTATCCCACGACGAGTGTGAAATAAATTGATGTCATGTTTTTTAATATTCCCATCAACTGCCTTTCCACGCGTGATGAGTTGATCGATGTAAACCGTGAGTCGAATGGCTACTTGGATGAATAATGCAATAAATAAGTGACGATGGAGTCGGGTCCGCTTATTTCGCAAGCCTCTGTCACGTTCAATTATCCAAATAAAACGAAATTAATTTTTTAAATGTTTATCTTGAAGGTTTTTTTCCTCCATCTTAATTATGAAAAATTGGAGCAGCTATATTTAGCTGCCAGTTTTTTAAGGATTTTAAGTTTTAAGTTGAAGAGGAGGAAACGGTCAAAATGAAGATAATTCAGAAAGGTTCCATTCGTCAGTTTTCTTAGTTATTATCAACTTGGGAACTTATCTTACATGTGAGTCCAATTTTTGCCTTTTTGGTAGGAGCAAAGGAGCATTGGTGGGCATGAATAGGTCAATTAACTACACAAACATAATTTTTGGATGCTTAATTAAGAAAAAATATATACCTGAAGTAGTAGAAAATTAGCAGCAAAAACAGGAGAGCTACCAGTGACAAGAAGAGACCTACAAATTCCAAGATTCTTGTATTGGAAGCGATGTTGATCTTGGTCTGAAATTAGACAAATTAGTAAAGATACACTACACTTCCGTTCGCCAGAAATCAATCGCACTATCATCAAATTCAGTTTTCTTATTATCCTTGTCATTTCTAACCACGACAAATCTAGAGCTAGATATGCTGGGAGAAATTTTTGTCTAAAGAATTTATTTATTTTTATATTTGATTCGTTAAACTTCCGTTTTAAGTGTTGCCTAACTTTTCTAGAAAGGCTGCCACCAAATTATTAAAAAATATGTATACATCACGCACGTTTTACGAAGTATGCTTCTTTGCATTCATGCATTAACAAATACAAACATATTATACTGTATCATGCATGTCTGTTAGAAAATTTCATAGTTTCACACTCTCGTATTTTTCATAAGTTATTCATTCACAAACAGTCTAGAGGTTCGAGGTGCAGTTTATTTTTTTACATCGTTTAAAATTATACTATCTAATGCCTACTTTACAACTCTGTGCATGCCAGGGTTATTTAGACTGTCATTTTCTAAATATTGTAGTAAGTACTCTTGTCTAATATAATATTATACAGATAAAACAAATTAAAATATAATTGCGAAATGTAGACATATGCTTCCTGCTATCTTGTACTGTATGACTAATGCCAGGATTTCGATGAAATTTTATGTATAGAATGAAATTCTGAAACTTTGTAATATTATGCTTGTTGCGAAATCAAAAGTAGTCTTTATTTGACCTGAATCCTTGCTTGTTAAACACTATTAGAAAAAGTTATCATTACTTCGTTCATTCGAGACACAAGTAGATTCATTTTCTCTACTTTATAATGACATCAAAAATTTCATTTGAACCTACATTCTTCCTGAAAAGAAATAAGTTGAAATTCTTCCATAGAATTTTGCACGCTATTTACACAATTCTGAACAAAATTCGATTCCCATTACTTAAAGTGGGTGGGCAGAAATGATAATTAGCAAGTTTAAGAAATGAAATCAATGCATGCACGCATACATGCATGAAGTCTGTTAATACATGCTAAAAGGAAAGATGTAAATCAGCGCACTGTCTACGTACATCGTCCACGTATGTAGGTAGGTACGTATGATTTTTAAGACAAGCAAAGATTTTTTAGCTACGCAAATACGTGAGTTTATAAATATTAAGGAGTTTAGAAACAAAGTTTCCTATAAACTCATTAGTATGTATAGTGTAGTATATCTACTTTGTTTGTTATATTGGATATTCTTGGGATTTCATCCCACGTGACAACCATGTCCAGGTTCTACCTCATTCCACTATATTTTATGTACAATGTTTCTCTGTACCTCACTATTCATTTGGCACTCACTTAGTAAAGACTTAAAACTAAAACCTCTCGCGTGCAAACCTCACTCATTCTCATATGCACAAGCCGCAGTTAGGCTCGCATACACTTCATATAGATTCATAATTCACAGTAATTTATTTAGTGAAACGTGACCAACTACCAAATGTTGGGCGCTGTTTATTTCAACATCAGTAACAAATTTATTTATTGCGCAATTTACTTGAGCATCATGATTTGATCCAAGTCTTCGCAGGATTTCCAGTACTTCGGGTGTAAGACATGGAGTGTAGTTTGTCCACCCGTGGGAATCAGAAACTCCGTCCCTGTCCAACCATTTTCCAGTGTCACTACAAATGCGAAAGGCGGATTCTGAGAAAAGAATCGACAAGAGCAAAGTATTATGGTTTTCACTCAATATAATTTTCTAAAGCTGGAGCAAAATATAAAAGAATGAAGCAAAAACTTGTGAAAGTAATGTAAAAGTGAAAGTTCAAATTTTCTATGGTCTTTTTAATATGCAGAAATTCATTGCAAGGAAATGTGAACATCCGTCATAGGTGCCATAACGTAACATAATTTAAATAATACACGATAATTAGTAAATTACAATATGTAATGCAGAAGGTTTGACTCACGTGTTATATCTGAGCCCCTAAATGTAGGGCAATTGTTGGTAGCTGTCTCTCCTGCTTGAGTTGGAGCCCAGCAAGAAAACCCATCCCACGCTGGAGGACAACGGGTTACTGAGAAATAAGACAAAGTCATGATTACAATCATCCTCACTCTTAACCAAAAAGCATAAATTAATCTCAAAAATATCTCCCTCGAAGGAATAATAATTTTCCCCGTAATGCGTGCATTCAAAATAACTAATTTTTATTACTTTTTTCACCAATCATAATGTAGTTGAGTCAAATGCGTGTTATTAGGTACACCCATATCTAACCAAAAAGGCTGACATAATAGTATTACTTGAAATTTAACTTACGAACTACTTGCACAAGGGATTTTTATCATTGATTATGATAAAGGGAATGGAGAACCGTAAAATAATATTTTGATAACTTTAATCACTGTGGATGCATTACATTTGTAGCTGATAATCTTGCAATTCATCAATTACCTTAGTACCTTACCAATTACGTAGTGTTAGCTTATAAATGCGAACCTGAAGAGAAAGCTTAAGAATAGAATAGAGCAAATTGATGTTACATTAGTATTCAAATTGTTCACTTGAGAACTGGGGCAAAGAAAAATTCCGATTATAAATTCTGCGTGCATTTGATAACTTCCATAATTTTTTTTTGTAAAACTGCATTATACGATTGAAAAATTATACATTGTGTTCGCATTTTATAATTCATTTGGTCGGGAAACAAAAAACGGAAGATGCAAAGGCATCCAAATTCAATCAATGTTGCTCATGAATATAAAACTTTTAAAATTTAAATGCATTCATTCGTATTTAAAGCTACCGGATTAATTGGTAGAATAATGTACCACACACCTGCATATGAACGTTAATGAATTCGTGTTATTATAACTTTTCACCTGAACATCGTGTGACAGCAGCAACCTTTAACGTTATAACCTCAAGGGTGAAAGTTTTTAAAGGTCAAAACCAGCAAATACACACGAGCTGCTTGTGCTTATTCTGAGAAAAGAAAGCCGTGCGGGGGAATAAATTACATTCTGCGGCCAATATCTGCTATGACAAAGTCGAGAGTAAAGTACTGAAAGTTTTTTATTAATTCAAATAGTAATAATGTACTTTTGTATTTTGGCATTGAATTGAAAAAAAAACTAGGCCAAGTGATTTGTGCTGCTACCCTTACCCTAATCATCGAAACATGCTCTCAAGATGAAGCAAGATGAAAGCAAGGTAAGATGTATGTATGCCTAATATAATTTAACTTACCAATTTGTGTATTATTTTCCCCAAACAAGTCCCATTCCTGAGATAAGCACGTTTTTGCGTCCAAAATCTCGTCCATATTTTTAACCGATTGTAGAGACAATGTAAATGGATGTAAACATATAGACTAGACACTTGTTACAAATTCGAAAAACATGCGACTCTTTTGTTGTTACAAATTGTGCCTGAATTTTTTGTCTCAACCAATTCTTTCTCGGAACCCTGTTTTTGATGCGTCGACAATTCACGTATAAATGTGAGCAGTACACCGTAACAAACGTAAATATTATCTGACCATGCATGTATACGGCTTTCAGTTACGTTTCACTTTACACAAGCATTCTCTGAGATTTTTTTTCTTAAAACTTTAAGTGAGGAAATATGGGAGAAGAAAGTTTCGTTCGCTGTCTTTCCCACAGCAAGGCAGGAGGCAGACTGCTGAAAAATGGTGAAAAGAAGCAGGTGTTAACGTTGACTGGTGTTCAAGACCTGGACTGAGCCACACGAATCAGAATGGAATGTACATATTTGCAACTAATAGGCTTGGTAGGACGCTGTACTTATTTTGCTTATCGTAGCGTATCTCTACCATTACTCTTTCTGTATAAGCGCTAATTATAATTGATGTGTAAAACATTGCCCAAAGTATTAGTCCTATTTGTTAAAATTATTTAAAAATATTCCATTTATGTAGCATGCATTCAAATATCACTGAAAGTAAACATAATGCAGACAAAAGTAGAAACAAACTGAATACTATTCGAAGCTCATCCATTTGTACAGACTCATTAACATCACCCCCAACACTTGATGATATTTTGGAAAATTTGCCAACAGTTTTGGTCAAACTAATTCCACTCTCTCTAACTTTGTGAATTGCATAGGTAAAGAAATTCCATTCCTTCTGGAAACCCCCTTCTTTGTTAACACTTTTTAAAATTTCCAATTGACGATGAACGTCATGATTTAAACTAAACCATGAGTAAATCCCTGAATCAACCATCCATGAGATTTGAAATTGAACCTGGTCCCAAAAAAATAGTTTCTTGCGAGCGTACCAAAGAATCGGCTTAGTCATGAAGCTGAGATCATTCATTATTTCGTAAATCGTACGGTTTCCAAACACTTCCAGAGCTGGAATTAAAAATCTGGAGCTGTACACTCTTCTTGTTCCTACACTAATATGACAAGAGGGCAAAACGATCCGAGGTGTCGCAATTTATATCCTCTCTATCATCCGCATAGAGATTTCTTCTGTTAACAAATTGTTCACATGGAACAACTTGTGATTTGGAGACATTTTTCAGAAACTGTGGCACTTGTCCCATGGTCATTATAACGTGTAACTTTTTAAAGGTTTCAAGAAGTGGATTAAAAGTTTCTGGAGACGTATTCTGGAATCCATTGATGAATCGAATATGCTGCGCTAGCTGAGATGCCAGAGAATGTTCCGAGAGAATCGGTAACGTGGATTTATTTTCGAAAATTTCTTTGATAGACTTTGGCAAATGAGATGGCGCTGGGATTTTTGTGAGATGTGAGTACATTTGCGAAGTATAAAAATTTCTTAGAAGGAATGAAGCAAATAACCAAATTAAAAGGAGTTGACTGGTTTTCCAAATATTCAGTTTGGTGGTGTAGCCCTTTTCAAGGAAAATTGATATAACTACAAACCATCCTAAATGTTCTTTTGTACTTAGCAAAACAGACAAGCTGAGGCTTACTGCAAAAATACTCAGCCAAACAGGTACAGATAACGTTGATAACAAACCTATCCAACTGTGTCCTCTTTTGTTCTCATTTGCCCCAAGAATTACTGAAAATTTGAGGCTGTCAAATTGAGCTCCGAATGCCCCAATGAAAATCTCCTTTTGCAGGTTGGTATTTAGGTAAATCGCAGGAAAAAATAGAATAGTTTTACGCAATATCTTTTTGCACTTATAAGGGGAGAGTATCCAAATCTTAAATTTGTGTATTAGAATAATTGTGACTCTGAATATTATATTAGAATCTTTC
>JAQGAP010004547.1:0-10296 GCA_034697805.1 Orchesella bifasciata
AATTCAGCGATTGGCGGCATGTATATGTAGCAATGAAACCATCTACTTTCAGCTTTTTGATCAGGTAAGCAAGGAGGCACGCTTTAGGTTAGAAGCTTCGAGTCCGCTTAATTATAGCCTTGCTCAAGTAGTTAGAGCAGTTTGGCCTTGTAATTTGGAGAATTTGCAACTAACAAAGTCCTTTAAACGGGTGGAATGATTCCGTGGTACTTTGTCACTTTGAGGAAATATCTACAAACTATGAAACTAGCCTTGCGTGACACAAACGAATTCCTTTTTATTCATTCGCAAATTTTATGATTGATGACTGAGTAATAATTAAAATGGTTGGGTGCTCAACGAAGCTTCCACTAAAAGTTATCACACGCAACACCGTCTATATCCCCCGTTTCTAAAACACATTATATCTTTTACAACCAAAAGCATATTGGGATGTGAGCTAATTAAGGGACGGAATATGGCTCTGTCACCTAGTGCATTTTATGATACGGTAAAGCATATAGTTCAGCTAGCAGTCTGAAAGTTTGTCCATCGCCGACACTTCCACTCACCAGCGGAGTAATAATAACTGTTTTAGTGTGGAGGTTCAAGTTGTTCAAGTGACTGTTTTCCAACTTCATGCATATCATTAAAAGTGTAAACGTGTATAGGACGGTCGCAATAGGACTGTCAAAATGTGAGAAGGAAAAGGGCACTTGAGACCTCTCACTTCTCTTCTTCCTCTGCCAACTTTGACCATATTTCTGTAATGAAAGGGAAAGTTGATAAATAGTACAAGCCGAAATAGATTCTCATCAACATATAAAAACAGAAAGAGCTGGACTGGAACTGGTAGAGGAGGGAAATTAGACCCACTCCAACTTACAAGCATTAATATTTCGTTGCATACTTTTTTCACACCCAGATGTGCACTTACTTCTGTCTTCCACGCCACAACACCGTACGCTTTCCTGCTTGGACAAACTTTAATTAATTAAAATGTAAAAATATGGCTTAAAGAGTTGCAGGGATTCGTGATGTTTTAAGCATTGAGTCACCGTCGCTGGTTTGGAGTCATAATATGTAAGTAATGTACAATTGCATAAGGATACATGAATTAATGAATAAACTCACGCTGATGCCCAACGCTGTAATTTTAAACGGCGCCTCCGATGCTCGGCTGACATGCTTCTTATTGTCCACCAAGGCTACTTCTCTGATACTATTTTTACCAGAGAAGGCACAAGAACTCAATTTTCCTTCAGCTGTTTGGAGAAAATGTAATGCTTTATATGGTGATGAGGTGGTGGTGGTCGAGGACGACGTCGACGGGAGCAGTAGTATCAAAAGTAGTAAAGCTGTGGATTCAGCTACAAATACTCTAAGTGGCTTTGACTCAAACGTGCCCTTCCTTACAGGAAATGGGCTTTTATTGCTTTTACTTTCTCCCCGTACTTTGTCTGAGTCGTTTAAGGATCCTAAAACTAACACAACGAAGAAGAATGGAAGAGATGAACAAGAAGGCAACTCACGCACAGATCCGCTAGAAAAAGTCAAGAGGCAAGGTAGCCGAAATGGTTTAGCCTTGGTATTGGCTGGTGAACATGCAATATTCGGAGTACTTGTTGGCTTATTCCCTTCAAGATGTTGTTCTATCTTCACCTTTTTCTCAATCTGGATCAAGAAAGGTTCCGGATTTCCAAGTTTGAGAGCAGCTGCAGGGTGATGGGAAAATTTAAGATCAACAATACACCACCACGCTACTACTTCTGCCGGTTCTTTTAGTAACAAGAGTGCTTGATGTGCACATTCTACTTCGTCGTCTATTTTTGGAACACAATGCAAAAGTCCAGCTTTGGAGTACCAAGCACTATTTGTAGCACTTTCATTTCTTCTCTCTTTTTTGTCATCGTACTTTTCATCCTCAATTTTTATGTTTCTCTTTATGCTTCTCCATGTGAAAAAGGGATTTCCAGTCAATTCAGTGAAAATTTCACTTTTCACGCACTCAGCAGGGCCGGATGTTAACTCCCGCAACAGAGCAAAACTTGACGAGGAGCACAACCCGTAATAATCGGAGCAATTATCAGTGTATTTCGACAAGGGGCAACAAACAAAGATGCTTGATGATGACAATGATGAGTGTGCCACTGGAGAAGTTGTTGAAAGCAAGTCTGCTCCAACAACCAAATAACCGTCTGAATAGAAATATTGATTTACAATAGACCGGAAATAACTGGAGGAGCAAAAGTGGCAGGAATTTATACTAGTATACAAAGACGTTGATGGTGACGAGGAGACCTCAGTCAGACCAAAGTCCTTTTTTGCACGATAGCAATAACAGTAACAACGTAGGAAATCATGGCACACACGTCTCTGTAGTTGGACTATCAAGGAAATATCAGACCCAGTGGTAGTGTGCCATAACATTAATGAATAATAATACCACAACAGCCGTACCCAAAACTGAAGGAAGCGTTGCTGCTTCAGTTGACACGTGGAAAAATACCACCACCACTCAACCCATATACCATGGCTATCACGAGCGCAATAGTGCAAGAAATCGGAGGTGGTCAACAATGTAATCCAAATCCAATCAGGTAATACAACTAGCACACAGAACATCCATAACATAAACAATAAGACTTGATTATTGTGGTAATGACGACGGCTGCAATCAAAATCACTTTTTGTATTACTCGATATTGCTGTACTGGCGTCTGTATTACATGTTCTAGGAGTGCTGTTAGCAATGTTAAGAACGGTTTTAGTAATAGTAGCATTTTCTTGTCTTTTTATGATTATTATTTTGTGTTGGGTAGTAGCATTAGTTGATGATGCTGATGACTTACATACCACCCTCATTTTCAGCATGGGCCACTACTACTGATGAGAATATTTTCACCACCACTGATTTCCCTGACGCTTCCCCAGCGACGAGTAAAACTAATGCGAGCCAAACTACCTCATTAATTTCTAACTGTGGCACAAGTGTAAGGAGCTGCTCAGGGAGCAATGCAAGTAGTACTTGATTGCAAGTGTACATCAAGTCCAAAAGTGGCACGGGTGCATTCGTACTTCTCCTTTTCGGAAATGTATTGAATAACGTCCTTCTTGCGTCTTCCCCTTCTCCCTTCCCATGACTTTCACTATTTTCCTCGCGTTGTCGTCTCCTATTTAACTCTTCAACAAGGAGGATTTTGAAGATGGGCAAACACAGTTGTTGAGACTCTTGTAATTTCTGTTTCTCAAGAGCGCCAGGAGGATTGACAAAGAGAGAAAAATCTGGAACTGAAGTGTTTCCTTCACTTGTCGTAAGCGGGCCAAAACTGTGCACCCAAAATACCATCACCATTGTATTTTTCCGAGATCCACTTGAAAACATTCATGTACAGTGAGTGTGCAACGTGTTCTCTTTTTGTCAGATTTTTACTTGTGGAGCACAATGCTCTCCTGTCACTCCTTTTCTACCATGACGGTACAATTAGCAAAAAGGAGCTGTAACTCTAAGGTCTTCTTCTCTATACATGTACAGAGAGTGAGCGAAAACGAATGATAGAGAATGCAACAGTAAAGACTTGTTGTGGTAGTGCTCTCTCGGAGAATAAAATTTCATTCTATTTTTGTGAAGATCGGATTCTGAGAAAAAGAGTCGTTCCTGATGGTTCTAACACGATACTTTCATATGATGTCAATGAAATTCTGTATGTAGTTCTTGACATTACGCCATGACGAGTAGAGTAAGTTCAGATCTGCTGATGGTGTGCTAGTTCATGAATGAAATCCCAATCCAGTTTCCTATACGAGGCACGACGGATGTCGAAATAATATGTATCTAGCTCCCTTTTTCTTCTGGAAAGCCACATTATGCAGTTAACAACTTTCCCTTCGTATGTGGTACTGTACATTACATACAAAACTGCTTTCACTTTGCCACTTACATTACGCCCCTTGCCGAAAAGTATTATGCGGAATCTCGTCCTGAAAGATGAGAGAGGTTATGTAAAAGAATTCGCCCAGAGAAATGACAAGCCTTTCATAGATCAAACAGTGCAAAGTTTCATGCATAGTATCACGTTTCGTGTCTGGATTCTCTTGTGCCTATATTTTTTATATATAGTGTATACACACGTAACTGTACACGACCTAAAAATTCGACCTATCTTTTCAATTTTTTTTTTTCAAGAAGCCGGATTTTATTCCACTGTCAGGAAAAAAAAGCAAAAGAGCGCACTAAGAAATTGAAGTGTTATGCCGCAATAAAGCTTCTGTTCAGCACGATATCAGCAACGTTTTTTCTTCGCTTTATCCAGCATGCATTTTGATGCACACACGTAGCAAGGAACAAACACCACCGTTTTCTGACGAGACGAATGTGAGAAGAGCGTGAGTCGCACAGTTTTAGAAATAGACACTGAAGACTGGAAACGAGAGAAAACAGTGAAGAGCAAAAAGAAAATCGATTATTCTTGCATAGGAAATCGAATGGAAGTGAAAAGAGGCATTTAGTTAAAATGACACTGCTCTACACATACATATACAATATACACTTTACTACATAACATTTCATTGTTATGCATAAATGCAAGTAGATTCCCTCCAACCTGGATTGAATGAGAGAATGGAAAAGGGTACTACTACTCCTCCACTCCTCTGAGTCAGCGAGCCTATTTTCCAAACCAAACTTGTTTAAAACGGAACAAGAGTTTCGTTTAATATATTATGTATGTATGTACTAAATATAATATATGCTCAAGTGCTACTACTCCTCATCATCACCTCTCTTCTACCGCACACATGGGCACATATACTTCCTGTATACTAAGAGAATTTTTAGTGGTTCCGTGTATGTGGTTACATTGCCCTAAACTTGTTGTTGGTTGGTTAGGTTAGAGAAAATGGAGATAGGATGATAGTCAAGAAAAAGAAAGAAAGTTGTCCTAGCTGAGCCTAGAGAAATATGAAGCTTTTTATAGAGTTTTTTTTTGTGCTTGATGCGTGCACGTAAGGTTATACACTATCCATCAGTAGTGGTACGTTTCATGCATGTTTGGTTGGAATCCTTCTCCCTTATTTCTGAGCTTTATTCATGATGTTCCGGTGGATCTTGAGCCCAAACGTCGTCCTCGTGGATGAAGAAAAGATTGAAATGTGCTCGGTTGCTTTCTTTTCTTTTCACTGCTTTTGTCCTCCGCTCCCAGTTATTTCCCCCGTTACCCCTAAGGTTTTCTTGAGAAATAGGAGAAAAATGTGTTTCTCTGCAAGTGGATTATAAGGAACGATTTTTCTAGTTCCGTTATGTCCTTTGCTAATGTCCACAAGGATTTGTTTGAGGCTCTACTAACACTGACGCGGATGATGAGGGAAATCTAATAGAAATTCATATATTTGCCATGCCATGCCAAACCTTCTCCTCTCCCTTTCTCAGTGAAATAAGAGAGGAAGATAAAAGTGATCCGAGTAGCATTTATTACAAGTGGGATCAGAAGAATTACTGATGATTTTGATGATGATGATGATAGTAATAATAACAACGACGATGATGGCATCTAATAATGATCATTTACACAGAAAATGTACTATAGCCACTTGTATATCTGACAAGATCATCTATTTTATAGGTAATCGACAAAGGCGGCTGGTGAATGAAATGTGTTCTGCTTACTCGTATTTTATTACATTATATTCACTACCTCAATCACAATCATCGAATTCCAACCACTCTACTTTCTCCACTTGATTCTCTGCTTTCGTTTGGCTGCTAAAATCAGCGGACATTTTGGCTACCTCAACTCCAAACTTTCCATTTACCTCTACTAGACGAGTTCTTATAAGGAATTAAAAAATTGTACCGTAATTACGATATCGGTACTATCCAAAACCAAAAGGACTCTTCCTTGTATATTATACTACTCAGTTTCTAACTACAAAGTTTGGTACGATGTCTATGCTTTAGGTTATTCCTTAGTAAAAAAAGTGAATCACCTATCCTTTATCTAACACTCTAGATCATGAGCTTCTTTCTGTACGGCTACCGACAGAAGATGAAATCTGAAGAGCTCCTTTTGTCCGTAACTGTTTCTTTTTATGACCCTCACGATGGAATTAGTCTGGGTCCGGTCGTTCTCCTTTTTATTAAAAAAAGCAGCTTATACAACGTTGCTCCTAATACTGATTATTAAGTAATGCAGCCCCCTTATATGAATCGTTCGTCTGTCTGTGTCTATCGTCCACTGGACTCTGGTTTTTTACCAGCGCCTTCCCTAAAAACATTTGGCAAGTTTCTTGTTTGTTTTTCTAAGAAGCTTTCTTTCTAACTTATTCTCCTTTTGGATGATTCTTTATATACGCGACATGCTTGGTATAAAATACAACCTGTTGTAGACAAAGTCAAACAGTCAAATCCATACAGTGTTTACAGAGCAGTTCAAAATTCTAAAATTAATAATTCACAAGATAAACCGAATTAAAACAGGGCAAATGACTGTGGTTGCACCACTTGATTACTCCTATAATAGCCAGGTTTGTTGTTTCTCATGTTATAGAGCTCTGCACATTTATTTTGTGTACATGTAATACACGTCTATGTACATGTAATTTATGTTGTGAACTTATATATATCTTTCTGTATATTATGCGTGTTGTATGGAACGGCTGGAGGTTTGCTGATAGCAGTTTTTTTGGGAGAACGCCATGAGTGCACGGAAAGTGAAAGGCAAACAGGTAGTTGTAGGAGGAGTAGCACACCAATACATATCTCACATATCATTTGTTTTTAGCACTCCTTTCACTTTGCTACCAACTGTTTTATTAACTCATTTATAGCTTCTATATAGATTTTCCTTCCTCAAACAAACCAGTACGGAGCACTACATGCATACTTTCTTGAACGTTGATCTCTCCATGCATGCACAAGAGTGGGAGGATGTGGGATTGACAATTGGGATTGCATTATTAGTAAGGAACCCCAAATTGCATTAGATTGTATATGTATGCGAAGCGTGTACCCATTCCATTTCCATTTCAAAGACCTAATAACACCATGATCAGGGTATGGGATTAAGTAGCGTGTTTGTACAAATCTTTCGTAATGAGAAGTGGATAAAGAGATGAGACTATGGTATTCCAAAGTTTTTATTCTCATACAACGACTTCACTTTTCATTCATGATTCTCAGAACGTAGTTATACTCCGTAGTTTAGAGTCCTCTTTGGCAATTACTGTCAATGAGTCGATTCAGTGGATAGAGAAACCTTAACAGTCTGTAACAGTGGCTGTCAACGCCCTTCCAGTGTGTATTGATCATCTGTCAAGTCATGAATTAAGTTGAACATGGCTCCAAACATATGAATAAACATACATAACAGACTATTTGCTGAACTGTAGTCTGTAAGTTAGGTTACACACAAGAGCGGAGCAGTAAATAACAAAATAGCACAGTGGGGAACTGATGAATACTTAATGAAAGACTCCTTTCTGTCTCACTGTCTAGAACAAGCTGGAGACGATACTCCGCGGTGCACAGACACATAATAATATGACTCTTTGTATAAAGCTCCCGTTTCACTTCATTGAGTAAAATCCAGTAAATTATCTGGGCTCACGAATGAATTAGACAGAGTTTCACTTGTCTTGCAAATGAAGCATTACTAAGAACGAAAATTGGAACGACGCTAAGAGAGAAATAAGGTTGTAGACAAGTAAAGTAGAAGGAACTGGCTTGCTCCAAAAGAATAAAATAACCAGTAATCCATTTCACTCTCACACACACAAAATTCAAGAAAGTAATCAGCGATCCCCCGATATCACGGACTTAAGTAAGTTGTGTTCTCGTTAGCTTGACAGATCAAAATGAAATGAGCTTATTCCTTGTAGGTACAACAAGTACAAAAGACATCTCCATTCTTTCTTTTTTCTCTCTGCTTTTTGTCACAGATTGTTTTGCGTTGAAGAAGGAGGAAATTGGGTAGGTACCATTTGCATGAGCTGTATACACGTATGCACAGACGTTATTACTTTTTTGTCGACTTTATGAAGGATAAATATTCTCATCTATTCCTGTCTCACGAGCACAAAAGTTGCCTGTATATCTTCACCTAAAAAATTGACAACTTCACAGAAGTTGGAGGAAACGCTTTGTTGTAATCTATTGAAAGATGTTCGATTCCAGACAAAAAAGAGAAACTTGGCGGCTGATGCCTAACGGTTGGGATTGGGAACTTGGTGTAGTTTTAAGGCAAAATCGTACGTACGTACGTACACTACTGTACACTCAACTGACATTACACCACACCACTGTCACACAGTATCAAGATGATACTGATGATAATATTACCTGCGTATGATTGTATTAAGGGAGAAGCGTGTGGATGGTTCTAGTCGTGAAAAAAATGAGAGCTTGCAGTTTTTTCTTTCTTCCAAAACTGGCAAACGGAATGAGAGGAAAGGGAAAGTCTTTTCTTGTCAGTACGAATGCAGGAAAAGATGTGTGTACTCTTCCAAAAGAGAATCACTTTGTTAAAGAGAGTGGCATCATAAAGTTTGAGTGAAACAAGGAAGAAAAATTTCTTGTGTTCAGAAGTCACGTCGCCGACGACATGGGTAGAAATAAGTCTCAACTCTGATCGACATTGGAAATGAGAGGGCAACGTAGAAAAATACTTTCTCTCCCCTAACTATTTCGTACAAATACATTAGAGGAAAGTAGTGGAGACACAGAAAAGTCACACATCTTTCCTATCCTGACATAAACCCAGCTATATACACATATAGATGTAGTATACGTAGTCTGACTTGACTGGCTTCATTCTTTGTGTTCGACTGTTTCTTGCGGTTATGTAGGATGGTTCTGAGGAGCTTCTTTAAGTGGAACTGAGAAAAAGCCAAGAAAAGAAGAAAGGGGACGACGAAGAAGAAGAAAGTTACTGAAACCAGGCGTGCATGCATGCCGTGCCTCTCTCAACTCTCTGTACACTTCTTAGACCAGACCTGTGTGATACAATGATGGTGATGATGATAGCGACGATATTATAGCATACCACCAAAACACAATTCCACTTTAATAAGAGGGAAGAGTCTATATGTGTGTATTTCCAAGTACACATTTGAAGTTAGTGAAAAGAAAAGAGAAAGGAGGAAGTAAGGAGAGCCTAAGTACAAGTTGTTGGTTTCTAGTTGGTTGGTGGCACGAGCAAAAGTAGATCCAGACAAACTAGAATCCAAAGAAATCCCGTTTTGTCTGTTATCCGAACTGAAACTTACACTTTTCGGTTAAGAAAGACTTTCCAGGCAGCTACTTACTCGTAAGCTGAAGAAAAACTGACTTTTCTCCACGTTACTTCCCGTTTTTCAACCACTGCTCCGCTTTCGGTTGTCCCAAACGAAGAATGGGAGCTCGAACTTGTTTGCAACTTGAATATGGTAAGCAAGACACAAAACAGTCATCACGCTATCCACTCCAACCTGACTTACTTCATCGGTATCTTTGCGTCCGGCTTCGGAATGAAAGGTGCTATATTATGGGTTAGGACAAAAAATGATGAGATATGACGAGCGGACCGAAATAGAAAAAAAAAGTGTGTGAAAAGGAGAAACAATTTGATAACATTATTTTACCTTAAGTAGGCTAACCATTTTAGCCTGTGACAGGTAGATTATATATACGACCCTTTTCCCTTGAAATGAGTTACACAAAACTTGTTCAGTTGTGCGCGGTAACGAATAGCGAGAGTGAGTGTGAATGTGGGCATCTAGAGCCCTATAGTTTTATCTTTGGCAAATGCAAAAATAGTAGCTTGTGTAGGAAACAAGTATTTTCGTAACTGCGCCCCTTTCTTTTCTGAAGAATGAGTTGTGGCTCGCGATAGGATGGAAAGAGCCATATACCATGTGAGCTCTTGCTCGTTCGCACGCACTTGGAAATGATTTTAGCAGGAGTCCAGACGGAAAGACGGCAAAGTTGCTAAATTGAGGAAGGTTCCCTGCACCCGTGTATTTTGCTGACTCTCAAAGTGAAGATACTAGAATGAGATGAAACTTTAGTTGAATCACGTACAACATATCACATTTCCTTTTACTTTTCCATTCCACTCATCCCACAGCATCGTCGTGTCATCAGTAGTGAGTACATTCCAAAAATTACACTATACCAAACACCCCCAATGTAATCATTGGTCGGTATACCCGTATTTGTTTCCAGGATGAACGTGAAATGGTTTTTGTACATGGTATAACCATCATCAGCCGCACAAAAGTAGCAACTTCATCACGAGCCATGATGAATTCAATCTTCAAGTCCCATGTCATGTCAATAGCTGA
>JAQGAP010004548.1:0-10294 GCA_034697805.1 Orchesella bifasciata
GGGTTCTTACTTTTAATTTACTTTTAATCAGAAAAACTGGTTAGCCGTCGGATGACAAATCTCCAAGATCTTCCTGACAGTTTGCTCTTTTTAATTACATATGAACATAAACAGGGCAAATAAACTTGGACGCTTCTACAGCCCTGTAACGTGGATTTGTACGGCCTGGCACAAATTTGTGTCGGTACTGCCTTTCTCAACGTCTTGACGTTTTTTAAAATACAAAAAAGACATTGTTCATATAATAAATATAATAAACGTTTGACTTCAATTAATTAAAAAAAGGTGTTTTCTAAATACAATTTTCAGAGTTACCATGTTTTTCAATTATTTCTTGAATACTTTATTGAAAGAAGTCAAACAACAAGTAACAATGACAATAAGGAAATATTTTTATATGACGACAATGTGTATTAGCATACTTTATTGCTGCTCCTTCGGTTTTTAAATGACACTGTACCGCTTTCCCCATTTAATATAAGTTTTAGACTCTGAATTTAAATTGCTTAGGTACGTTTGTGATGCTGGAAAAGAGGTTAATGGCAATGAAGTTGCAGCCAAAGGGACCATTAGTATCAAACGTGCTCTTGGACACATTGTCCCATTAATAATTCAAGCTCAAACAAACGTACTTCAGGAAAAACTGACCATGAAGACGAACTGTACACGGCATCAAGCCAAATCTTTACATTAGTTTCTTCTTACACCTCTGAATTAATTCTTACCTGTTGCGGCACTCAACGTTTATTTGTTACACAAAAACTCATTCCTTGAAAATAATTTATAGATGAAATTACATAATTTGACTTTATTTAATTCTCTGGAAAACCGTTTCAGCAGCTTCATCTTGACCTTTTATCCTCGAGACCAAATCTCAACAGCTTAATCTGTAATCTAGCAATTTTCAATCTACAAAAGCAGTCCTGAAAAGCTTAAATTTTAATCATGAAAATTTACTCAGATTTATAATCAGACTACGGCATACAAATTGCTAAATATCCCAAATTAACCCTATTGCTTGTTAATTATTTATTTTACAATCACGATTATCAACGTCTAAATTCTTGTCTCGTTGACTGTTTGCTGACTAAAGTTGGTGTCTTGCTTGAGCCGATTCGACGAATAGAATAGAATAGAAGATTTAGTGCCTCGCTCATGTTCGCTGAAAACCGTGTCAGAGACTTTCCTGCAATGCGTCGCACATCGTCATATTCACTTTTAAGGAGAATTGCAGAATCAGACAATGTTTATATAAACGCTATTGTAAATTTAAAGGTCTTCACATGCTCTTCAATTACCCAAGTATGGAAGAAATTGTTATTTAATGTATTATAATTACGCAAAAGTTAATTTGGAGCTAAGTTGGTGTTGCTTTCTACTGCAATATGTGTGTATTGCCAGTTTCACCTCCCTCCCAATTCGCTCTAGTCTCACGCGTTGCGGTGATGAGCATAACCTGATCTCGTGACGCACCGAGCAAGGGCTCCCCCTCTACGGGTGCGGGTAATTCACGCCCAATCCAATCTCCTATGGTGAGGTGCCTGGTGACTGCCTTGCCACTATTCTGTGAATGTAGCCTTTCTTTGGTTTTCTGAATTCGATGTAAATCTGACATTCTGTCATGACATACCTATTTTTTTTCTAAACATTTATGATGTCTTTCTAACTTAAATGTTTTGTAGCCTAGAATATGGATTTCAGCATCATGTATCATGTATGTTTATAAGAAGTCTGCAATAAACTCCTAATGATAATAATAATAATAATAAGGTTTTTAGAAGTAATGTGGTTAGTTAAGCCATTTAAAAAAAGATTTCAAAACCATTTTGCACAATTTAATTGTATTAAATACCGTTTTTCTGCAGATGAACAACCATTCGGTTGCGATCAATGTGGAAAAAGATTTAAGGTCAAGTGGTATCTTGTACTACATTTGCAGACACACTCGGCTGAACGAAACCACAAGTGTGAATTTGATGGTTGTAATTGGGCTTTTTTAAGTAGCCAGGATCTTCAACGACATCAACATATTCATGATAGTATGCAACATTTTACATTTACTCAGTCCATCATTTTATTCACAATTTTTCAGTATATTTCTTAAATTTTAATGAAGGTGCGCAATCACTCAAGTGTTGGTTCTGTGGAGCTGGGTTTGGTCGCAAGGACCATTTGAGTCGTCACATCAAAGACACACACAAGCAACCCAAGGAAATTGCTGAACAGTTGTCAAATGAAGCTGTGGAAATGATTCAAAAATGTCCTGTCGATGACGAGGAACCCTCCACTTCAGCTGAAGCTCGGAAGGCTATTCAAAATGTCATGAATAATAGCGAAAAGGAGTCAGAGGAGTTGTGTATAAATAGCTCTTTGAGTGATGAGTAATTATGAAGAACGATATAGAAGGGTTTTCATCACTGGAAATTTCGTACTACAATTTTCGCAGGATAAAATTACATGGACTGATAGTATTGATGTTCATCAGCATTTGTATTTAACTGGAAGGTAGAATTTGTACTTAAATGTCGTTTGCTGTAACTATCGTAATAATTAGATAAATATCATGAATTTTAAGAAGTATGATTTGGTAGTAAATTCATATATAAATTTGTATACAAAAACTTAAATTTGCATAATAAACAATGATATTTTTATTAGTGTTACGTGTTCTAATAACTCTAAATCAATGTCATTTTCTTCAATTTTTATATTAACGGTTTTTCAAGTCACAAATTCCGTATAATTTGATTCTGAAGACTATTGCCCATCACCAGATTGAAATAGAAAAACTTGTTTAATGCAGACTCCAGACTTGTGCTTGCCAAAAGATTGTCATAGTTTGACCGAATAATATAATAGAAAGATTCTTGCAATTGAGTGGGTGGCTCTACAAATCCATCAAATAAAGACGGGAAATCTTGCCATTACTGCTGAAAGTAAATTATTATTTAATGTTACCGGCCGCTACAGCAGTAAAAAGAAATTTATTACACACTGGCAATCAGCATCATCATTCGAAGAGTTACTAAGACTTTCCAAGTACATGCAAAAGGCTCGGGAATTGTTTGTGGAAATCGGAATGGAAACTTTTGCAGAAGGAATTGGATTTCACAGGATAATCGATACCCGGAGTCTATAGAGACAAAAACTGTTCATGTTGGTAGATGGATAATGATGATGATTATAAAAAGAACATTGAGTGTAGTTGTGAGCTTTTTAAGTACGGATTCTTATTTTTTTACAATTTTCAATTTTATTGCACACTTTTTGTAATTTAAAAACATGTTAGATGGTCATTTATCACATTTACATTACTTAAAATTCCAAACGACTTCTGATTTTGATTTTGAATTAAATTATGCAGTGATGGAGTACAGAACTGCGTAGATGATGGCATGCAACTATAAAAACAAGAAAGGAAAGTTAAAGATATTAAGGTTTCTGTTTAGGCCAATCACTACCTATTTATCTTTGTCATTGTTAAAACAGCTTCACATTACCCCATCTGTCAGTTAATTAAGTCGACAAGACATTATAGCCGATACGTCAACTTTAAAGTTAGAATACATTTATATTTTTACGCATAAGGTGACAAATCATAAAGAACACTGGAGAAATATTAAAATTAACTACTTAGCTTTTTTACTTACATGACGTGGCGTAAACAGGTGGTTAGTGTTATTGAAGTGTGAAATATTCTAACAGTATGTCTGGAGTCTCCACATTTCCGTTCACCACCTTACTAGGAATAGGTGTTGTAGAATTGTACAAATTGGAGGGACGTTTACTCGTCATCATCAAACTAGGAGCAGAACCTTTACTTTCAAAAAACAAGCAAAACAAAACCCCTACCGCAGCAAAAATCACTGTTTCCTAAGCTATTTGCGTAAAGTACGTAAACGCATGTTTCCCTGTTTATTTTTTTTATAGATTTTGTAGATTTTCTAACAGTAAGTTCAAAAAAGAATTTTGAAATATTCTCAAATAATTACGTACTTCAGTTTTAACAGCGAAATATCGCATAATAACATAAACGAAGCAGATATTTTCATTCACGTCATTATATTGTATTTCGTAAGTGACTTATCATGTGATATAAAACCACGAATTTTGATTTTATGCTAATGCACACCAGTCCTATGTTCTAATTTAGGATGCCGATACAGTTTGCACGTGAGCTACTAACCGAACTCATGTTAATACACCATTTATCCATCAAAATTTCTTTTTGGCATTAAAAATGTCTTCAATACCTGGCTGGTTCAATGTGAAGATATTAATTTCCAACAATCGATACATAATATAAGGATGCACTTAAGGATTACCTGATAGCTAGAAGAGCGAAAACTTAAATTCTACCTCAAAGCTTGGCATGCCATAATATATATTCTCATTTGCGTCAATGCACAGTCTTTCGTAAGTTACTTATCATATAATATAAAACCATAAATTTGCATTTTATGCTAATGGACACCAGTTTTATGTTTTAATTTAGGATGCCTGATAGTTTGTCAGAACCCTTAATTTCAGTTTCTACAGATTTGGCTTTAAGTATCCACGTGGGCTATTAACCAAACTCAAGATGAGATCGCTAATAATGTTACCACAATAATAAATACCCACTAAAATGTTATAAACCTGTATTTGCTTTTAATTTAGTATTAAGTTTTCATGCCATAACCATCGCTCACTAAAGATTTTCAATTTCATATTTCGGTTTGGGACTACAAAAACGACGAAAATTCTTCAATTTTACACTCTCACTTTTTCCTCTGAACAGTTCAAACTTCACTCATTCCCATCAACTCAAACGTTCAGTATCTAATAATTCGAGGATATAATTTTAAAACCCAAAACACTTATTCAACATGTGGACTTCATTTTTGAAGGTTTATCCACTTCTTCAGAAAATAAATCCACAAAGAGTCGTACTCAACGTAGAAACAAGCAGATTCGAATCCACTGGACTTCACATGGCAATATGGACTTCGCCCCTTTTATTGGTGGGTAAACAGCCAAATCATTCAAGCAAACATTGTGACATTTTTTCGAATGTTGTACTACATTCGAGTTGATGAGCAAATCAGCGGCTTAACATTTGTGGACTTTGTCATTGACTTATTCATTTGGACGGTCTCTTTTTTTCAAATGGCAGCCACCCACAGCTACTGGAAAAAACATCATGAGATGGTATTTTTTCTCAACCAAAGCTTTGCTCACAAGAAGCATACTGGTAAATAGATGAGCATTAGATTTATGTAGTTTTTAACGTTACCCAAATAACAATATACATGTAATATACAATATGTATGTCAACGTTTGTAGACACGAA
This sequence comes from Orchesella bifasciata, assembly GCA_034697805.1. Classification (NCBI taxonomy): domain Eukaryota; kingdom Metazoa; phylum Arthropoda; class Collembola; order Entomobryomorpha; family Orchesellidae; genus Orchesella; species Orchesella bifasciata. The sequence goes on from JAQGAP010004548.1 coordinate 5,333, forward strand.
ACGAGAGAGTTTGGAAACTGTCATGGTGTCCTGTATGGTAGGGATGTGCATAGCAGTCCCACTGTTCTTTGGAGGCTTGCCAATTTTATATACCACAACGTCCGTTCACTGGATCCTCAGATTTTATCTGCCGGCCATTCTAATGAATAACCCTGTCATTGAAATAATCTTGACCGCAGCCTACATTGCATTTAACGCATTAGTTCCAACGGTTCCAGTTCTACTACCGCTAATTTCGTTGATAACTTTGTTATCCGAGACGGGGCATATTATGAAACCATCGTTGATTGAAAACTTTAAAAAAGGTATCAGGAAAAGCTTATGGACAGGTTTATTCCCACCAAAGCTTTTCAAAGGCGGTTGCAAACTACAGAATGTCACTCTTGATTTGGGAATCTGCTTTGAGATATGGTACTGTCTTTTACCCCTGCTTGGCCCTTGCTGCTTTTCTCGTGAATGTGATCTCGACTTTCTGCATAATCAAACTCTTTTACCAACTACCACTGATAGTAGCGGTGCTGGCTTTAATTGATGTTTTGTCAGCTATAAACACGGTCGTTGTTCACAAGTTTGCATTGGTCATTGTTGTTGACACATTTCATTCCGAATGGAAACGGCAACTGATGAGTAGAAAGAGTAGAGCACTTTTGAGAGCATGTTATCCTATTCGGATCAGAGTTGGACAGTTCTTTCATTTGGACGAAACCACATTGTTGGCCACTGTTGAACAAATTGTAGATATGACTGTTTCACTGCTGCTTACTTGTAATGGTAATTTTTCTGGAATATCGGCAAGTGTGGTAGATAATACATTTAATTGCAATATTCATAAAAAATATAAGTTTAAACCTAATTCGACTTTAAATTTCAGTGCACAATTGTACACATCTTTGTACAACAAAATCCTCCTCACTTTCATATTATAATCATAGATTGCACATTGTTTATTCTCTGCACTTCTGACTGTATTTTATTTGCCGATGATATGGAAATAATAAATAATGGTAATAAAATGTACAGCGTATGAAAATATTTCCAAAACATATTCACAACCACCCTTTAAAATGAGTTAAAAATATTTACTTACATAATTCGGATGTTTTAAACACATATTTTGGTCACTTTTACTACATAAAAATAACACTTCCACTCAAACAAATTACTTTTCTGACGCTAGAAAACCACTTCGTGATTTAATCTCGGATTTTACAATAATAGATTCAAAACTTCGAAAATAAAGATATGCAGCCAACTATAAAAATAGAAGCATAGTTAAAGAGATTCACCTCATTTCTTATGTTAATCTAGACGTTAACTGCTATTTTGTGCTCTCCAAAATGTCTCAGTACCATGAAGCTGTTCAGACATAATTGTACTGTCTGCAAACAAAATACCACCCTCATTTGTCATTTATGTTTACTATCAGGTAGCACAATGTTTAATAAATAAAGTTTACACAACGAGGCAAAAAATTTCAGAGCAAGCCAAAGTTCCATTTTATTTCAGTCGTTCCGCTGAAGTATTTGATATCCTGAAACAAAGTACACAATCCCAGCTACTAGCCAAATCAATCCAGTAATGAAATGATAAATATATTCACAAGCGTCGCAATCCCTTCCGTAGTATCATATTTCAGAGATATTCCGAAATTAATTATCGACAATATTGGGGAGATAATAAGGGTTGGTAGAAAATTCTCAATGAGTACGACAACGCGTAGCCTTGGTCATGTGAATGTGTTTTATGAGGACATAAGTGGGAATATAGGCTGACAATTAGAAATTTAGCAAATTTAGAAAATCTTAATCATCATCCAAATCAGAATAGTCAACTTATGTTCTTTTTTTTATTTTCAAACTACTACGATGAAAAGGAGTGTCCTATCTATATCTGCAATAGTCAGTTGCAGATAATTAGGTATGCAAATTTTGCTATTAAGTAGCAATTAAATATTAAATGCTACCGTTTGGATAGCAATTAAAGGCTAACGGTAGCAGTATATTGCTACCCGGGAGCATTTAATTGCTACCCTCAAACGGAAGAAAATACAGCTACACACACACACTGCGATGAAAACCAGCAAGTGCGGCCAATGCCGATTTTTCAGATTTTTTCCTAATAATTTTTTAAGTCAATATATATACACGAATTTTACATCCCAAGTCATAATAATACTATCCCAAGTGAGATGGCATATTGAAGCGTATGTTTTAAAATCCTGGTAATTTATACAAATATCAGTAAGCGGGTATGTATTTAACAAAGCTGGGGGACCGCAGTACATTTGGGTACCGAAGTACTCCGGTACAGGTACCGGTACTGGACCGGTACCGGGATTTGTACCGGTGCTTATTTGGAAGAAGTACCGAATACCTGTACCGAGTACCGGACATTTTTTCAAGCAGTACCGGATACCTGTACCGAGTACCGGAGCTTTTTTCAAGGAGTACCGAATACCTGTACCGAGTACCGGAGCACCCTTTACATTTTATAAATGCTTAAAAATCTAGTAAAAACGTAGTATTTGGAGTACTTTTTGTAGTTTTTAGTCCGAAATATTATGATTTTGAGCTATATTTGTCCATTTATACTAAATTTACTATCTTAAATGTAAAACTACGTGTTTAAATGTACCGGATTGTGTACCGGAGTATTATTAAGTACCGAGTACCTGTACTTTTACCGGGGGTAATTTTAACAAGTACCGAAGTACCTGTACCGAGGACCGGACCTGTTCTCAAAGAATACCGAATACCGGTACCGAGGACCGGACATTTTTTCCAAGAGTACCGAGGACCTGTACCAAGTAACCGGAACTGGTTTTTTCATGTACCGAGTACCTGTACTTTGTACCGGAGGTGTTCCGGTCCCCCAGCTCTGGTATTTAATAGATTACGCCATATTTAGCATCAAGGAAAAAAGTTTTCACTGATTTCAAAATTTTGCATTTATAACTCAATATTTAACATACCGCACTGTCAGGCCAAGATTAGAAAACTGGAGTACACAAAAACCCAATTGAGGTTTCTTCTTGAGAGACGACCAGAAAAATTTGAAAATAATATTATTCATTTTGTCGTATAATTTAGGCATTCTGGTGGCTTGCATCTCTTCAGAAATACAACCACTTTCACTTCACGAAAGAGTAAAATCCGAAAATGCATAGCCAGCCAACCCAATGCATACACAAGTCAACGCTATGATGTGAAACAAAGTGTTTTTCATACTCAATTTTTACACGTGTAAAATTGTCCCAAGTTACCCCAAACCGAGAACCGGGAGGTTGCTGTCAATATTTTCCCTATTTTATCCACCTAAAAAGTGTAAACACAGTAGAATCACCAATTTTTGCATTAAAAGTCAACGTCTAAATTTTTTAGTTTCAAAATCTCAACAGTTTTACCTCCAATGTGCTTTATTTCACGAAACTTGCAAAATGGAGAGTATCTTTTGCTTATTTTGTGCATCTCCTTGTTCGCCAACAATTACAACTGTTGATGGACAAATAACCCGTTTAAAATGTGAGCGAAGTGATGATCATGATGATCTTCATCATCCTCTTTCTCCCTCATTCTTTTTGGATGAGGAGAACCCTCCTTTGCTTGGTGAACAGTTGAAGACGATTTTCATACTGAAGACTATTTTGGGTATCAAGGAGGAGACGCTGTGTAGCTTTCTGGGGAAACTGGAGGGACAACTCCATCCGGAATTCTGGTTACAAGTTTGTTCCGCCTGTGGGGAAAGTGTGAGGGAATACTACAAGATTTTGAAGGAGGTTCATAAACTCCAGAAAAAGCTCAAGGTTATTTCTACCGAATTGAAAACCAGCATATTGGAAACAGCCCACAAGAATGATGAAGGAGTCGGATTTGCAGCCCAAGTTTGGAAGGAGGTTCGAGCCGAAGTGTTGACGAAAGGTAAATCAGTTTTGGTTCGAAATTAGTAGCCAATTTTTGAAATTTTTACATTAAAAATAATATTTGTCAACAGGAATGGAAGATGCTCAGGTTTATCCGACTCCATCCAGCTCAGCAAAACTAGGCAAAGTTTTGAAAACCATTCCTGAACAACAGATAAAGTCAGAAGAAATAATTGTTAATGTAAAACCGGAGTTGTTCATCACTGGAGACATCTTAGCTGCTGATGACAATGATGCCAAGGTTGAAGTGCCAAGAGAAACCACTGCAAAACCAGAAGTTTGGATAGTTTCTTCATGTGGACAATACGCGACGTTCAAAACAACTTCCCTTAAAATGGAATACAAGTGTTTATCCGGGTGCTCAGCTAAATTTAACACGTTGTACAGCATGGAAAAGCACATCCGAGATCTCCGAAGCGTTTGTGAAGTCTGTGGCGCGTTGGTGCATAAAACGGACCTTTTGCTGCATTTAAAAGGCTATCATCCCTCATCAAAAGGAGCTATCAAGCGACAAAAGGCGCAAGCGGAAGTGATGGTAGAGGATAATGAGCACTTCTCCAAGATTTCAAGAGGGACCAACTTATTTTGGTTCAGGTGTAAAGGGTGCCCTCTCCAGTTTACACTTTATGAGCAAATTGTAACCCATCTCGAGCTTCACAAGGACGGATCTGGAGCTGTGACGTGTGGGATTTGCAAGTGGGCTTTGTGGCCAGACCGCCTTCAACTCCATAATCAGAACTATCATCCGAATGTAGTTGGGTTGGAGAAAGCAGATTAAACATTTCACTTACACTTATGCAGAATAGAAACTAACCTTAGCCATAAATTATATGAAAAAAGTGCATACAATAAATTAGCGATGTTGTATCTATTTAAAATCTGTTGACTCTTTTATTCCTCGATTTCTTAGTCTTATCATCTATCGCGTCACATTTTGGTGAGACATATATAATGCTGTTTATTTTAATATAAATTTTGTTTAACCAAAAATAAAAAGGTATTATTACAAAGATCAAAATCTAAGATTCTAAGATTTAATAGTG
>JAQGAP010004549.1:0-10293 GCA_034697805.1 Orchesella bifasciata
ATAGCATTAACTGACTAACTTTAATATGTCCATTTTTAATGATTCCTTCAGATAATGAAACGGTTGAAGATGTTGCCAAACGTTTGAAAATTGATGTTGAGGAGGTTGACCCTACTCAATGTACCGCTGCAGTAGTTAGTGGAACAGAACTGATGGAAATGAGTACACCCGAGCTAGACGAAGTTCTTAAGTGAGTTCCAAAGTTAGATGAAATTCGAAAGATATCATGCTACTGATGATCTAACTTTTTTCTGTACTTTTCCAGGCATCACACTGAAATTGTTTTCGCTAGAGTTTCCCCACAACAAAAGCTTGTAATTGTTGAAGGATTTCAAAGATTAGGAAAGGTACTTACAAGCGACGCATCTGCAACATAATGTGATATGTGATTAAATGCCATTTCTTCCGTTTATATTTACAAAATTCTCAACTACATGTTTTTATATAGATTGTGGCAGTAACTGGTGATGGTGTGAACGACAGTCCTGCACTAAAGAAAGCAGATATAGGTACTTAATATATATATATCACAATGCCCCAACTTTTCAGTCTAATTAATTCTACCATGCTCACAAGTAACTTTTCACTTTCACCAGGCGTGGCTATGGGCATTAGCGGAAGTGACGTTTCCAAGCAAGCTGCAGACATGATATTATTAGATGACAATTTTGCATCCATTGTGACAGGTGTTGAGGAAGGGCGTCTCATTTTCGACAATCTGAAAAAGTGCATTTGCTACCTCCTGGCTGCAAACATTGCGGAGCTTTGTCCTTTCCTATTTTATATCGTTCTTGGAATACCATTAGCTTTGGGAACGATCCCTATGTTGGTAATTTGTCTGGGTACTGATATTTTGCCAACTATTTCCTTGTCTTATGAGAAGGCTGAAGGAGATATCATGAAAAGGCCAGCTAGAAATCCCGATACGGATAAACTTGTCACGGGACAGTAAGTGATCCATATTTCTAAAGATTACACTCGGTTTGGTAATGAAAAGATTCATGACATGTAATAATTTTTACAGACTCATCTCTTACTCTTACGGACAACTTGGAGTCATCGAATCCGCTGCTGGTTTCTTTGCTTATTTTGTCGTATATGCTCAAAATGGTTTCCTTCCTATGACACTAATAGGTAAGCAACATTACCATTATCATGAAACTCAACTAAAAATTATTTCACTTAACGCAAATGATTTCAATCTAGGAATACAAAAACAATGGGATTCAATAACTGTAAATGACTTGGAAGATTCGTATAGACAAGAATGGGTGAGCAATTTCATATTCATATATTTTGTGTCAATCATTCACTAAGGTGTTCAATTCCAATTGAAATGTTATTGCATCATCCGTTATTGCAGACATACTATGATCGCAAGCAATTAGAAAAAACAGGATGGACCGCATATTTTTGTGCAGTGGTTGTATGCCAATGGGCTAACGTCTTAATTTCGAAATGCAGAAGGGTCCCTCTGCATACCAAGTTATTCGAGTAAGTCTTCATTCAAGACTAATGAATTTAATATGTATTGTTAAGCTACTTGAATTCATTAACTATATTCACTTCATTTTTTATTAGCAATTGGGTGGTGTTCGCGGCTATCTTTGGAGAGACTCTTCTCGCGTGTTTCTTGGCCTACACACCTGGACTAAATACAGCAATGTCATACATGCCTCTGAAGTAATTAAGCTTACTTTTAATAGGAAATCATATTTAGCAATTGCCATCCTACTAAACTAGTGGCTTAATTGTTTGGACCACAATATTTTAATCTTAATTTTGACTTTCAGAATCTGGTGGTGGCTTCCAGGATTACCTTTCTTCGTGGTCATACTTCTCTATGATGAAATTCGTCGTTTCCTACTTAGAAACTGTCCCAAAATGACATGGTTCCAGAGAGAGTTTTACTATTAAGCAGTCATGTTGTACATCTGCTCGTCAATTAGTAATTGTACGCAAATCAAAAACCAGTCATCAGTGTAACTTAATATTTCAAATAAAGAGCTCCTGCCAAAATACTGCTAGAATCAAACTTCTCATGTTCACATGTTATTTAAACAGTTCTCACTTTATTCATTCTGTGGCATACAAAAGTTATACGAAGGGTTAATGGAGCCCCGATTATGATATAAAACTTTACTGTTTGATGAGAAAACACTACAATGCAAAATTTTGAGTATAGTCATATTCTACAGTTGGAATGACGGCTTGCACAAACTTTAGGAAAATAATCAGATACATATGAACTCCAAGCTCCTTTCCACCTTCCGTCACAGTTTGAATAATCTTCTTCATAACCTCGGCATGTCTGCATGGGTGAACAGACGCTGCCACTACTCCAGGAAGATTTGGATGGCTTTCCATTGTCACCGTCTTTTTTGCATGGTCTTGACTAACATCTTCATACATTTGGTCAACTGAGAGTGGCTTCCGATTCTGTTTTCAAACCATTAAAAGGTTTCTTAACCCATTCATCAATGGATAAAGATAGCATTGAATTATTGTATGAATATACTGAATAATAATACCTCATCATAGCCAAAAAGCCAGAGACGAGGCGTCTGGTAATATTTATCATAAGTGATATGAAGGTCATAAGTGCGTGTCTGAACAATTTCCCCAGTTTCCCCACCCGCAGCCCCCTCAGCATTAGCACCGTCTTCTTTATCAGTAGGCTTTTCCACCCTAGTCTGAACATCCTCCTCATCTAAAAGTCCAGATGCTTCAAACTCTTCCATATCCAATGCTACTTCATCGTCTTCTTCTGCAGCAGTTGTGTTTGAGGAACCGCCGACCCCTTTCATTTTCTCATCATCTTTTGAGGTCACACTATCAAGGCTCATGTCACATATCTTTTGTTCTATGGCAGTGTCGAAATGGTGCGTGTCCACCCAACCTCCTTCTTCGTCTCCTTCATCCAATATCTTTTCCTGGTCTGCATCATATTCCATCTGCAAATCACAAATCCATTTCCAATTAAAACTGTATTAACCCAAGAAGTTGAAGGACGCACTAAAGTTTCACAACAAAATAAATGCAGCATTAATTACCTGCTTACACCTTTTATAGCAGGGGACATTTTTCGTTATCAAAAACTGTTTTTCTTTGGGCAAATATGGTTTTGCTTTAGATTCGTCACCAGCAGCCCACTGCCATGTAGGACAATGATGGACTAAATGATCCCCCGCGGCGACAAACTCCTCCGGTGTTAACACTCCCGTTTCCTGGAACTTGGACTCTTTGAGAACCGGAGTTAAATATTCTGCGACTCCAAGCGCCGTCCCCTTAACAGAATTGATAACACTCTGCATGCTTCAGTTTGGGAATACAGCCTCAGCTCACAGTGACAATGGACAACAGAAAGGGAATCCACACAGTCGAGTCAGATCTCTAATCAGAAAAAGGAAATTGACACCCCCTTCATTAAACATCAACCATCATACACACATAACATACACATAACAAAAACGAGAACATATTGCATTCCCATCAAAGAAACCATTAATGATGTGCTTTTAATAATGCTTCTATTTTCACACATTTAAACACACATATTCTCATGATTACCTTGTTTATATCAAGTCATTAATCGTAGACAGTGCATGAATCAGATCAAATTGATCAATCACTTCCAAATTACAGTCACAAAATCACAATCACAAAAACGCTCAAGAATTAAATGCATTTGAGCTCTGTATACAGCAAATCCATTCCCAATTCCCATACATATCCTACATATCACATGTTTTCTGTATTTCATAAAATATTTTAGGCATAAGTACACAAATGCATAAGGAAGGATATATTTGAGCTATGGAATAAAATGTGTGGACCATAGAGTTGTTGTTGACGCGCTTCGCATACACTGCCAGCTTGTAACAAGCTTATTCCTGTAACACGTAATTATAAAGCAGTGTTTTCGAAGCATCTTCTTGTTGTGTTTGGTCTTTGGCGTGAGATAGGAGGATAGAAAATAGTCCATTTAAATCAACTCAATCAAGTAGCAAATTTCTCATGATACGCGACCTGTGCTAATATTTACGCTTTGGTTTTCTTTGGCACATTAATAACGCAAGGGTATGCCATTATTTCAAAGACCCTGTCACTTGCGAACTTCATCAGTTAATGTTGATCGTGGTGGGTGGTTGAGTAGAACTGAAATCAGATAAGATAAGGAATATCAGGGCAACGGCAACTTTCGACTTTGTTAATAATTTAGTTAGTTACTGATGGTAATTTAAAGTTTTTGACATGTCGATGTCGTGGTCATGACCTATATTTTGGGCGTTGTTTATACATGTGTTTGGAAAGCAACAATGCACAGGAAATGGCTTCCACGAAGTGTTGTGAACTTGTTGTAAATTTTGAAGTTTGTATTGAAAGGGCTCTGTAAATCGTCGGAGGTGTTTGGTTCCATAAATTTTTAGTTGGTGAAACGACGACGTTGAAGTTGTGTAAGACAAAATGTCACAGGGCCGTTCTCCGACCCCTGTTGCGGGACCATCACGATTGAATTATAGTATGAGAGCGGATGCTAAGGACATTCCTAGTGATGACAGTGATACCGGTGACAAATATTCTCCTTCTTTTAAGAAGCGGTAAGTAGTATTAGTTATAATATGTGTACATGTGCATACTCATTATTAGTTATTGACAGATTGATTAATTTTGAATTTCAGTTTTCGAAAGAGGAAACATATTCCCATACCCAGAAATTTAATGCTTGGGATCAAAAAACCAAAGGCGGAAACTGCGACTGGCTTGCTGATAAGTCAAAATGGAAGAAGAGGAATCAGCAGAGACATGGAAGGTCTTGAAATCAGATCAGCATCAAGCGTATGCGCTAGTCCAGTACAAGAACAATGCTCAGAAGACGACAAGTACTCAGAAACATCTCAGTCTCAACCCGTAGCTGCACCTCGACTCCGAATTACAAGGACAATATCGAATAACTTATTTCGGCGATGGTCTTCATTTCCATCCGACAATGATGAGAATGGTGGAGCTATCCAACTAAGAAATGGAAGTGGTAGTTCTAGCTCTTTGTTACCACGTAGTGTTTTTGAACAAGAAATGAAGTGGGTGCTATACTCTATATGGAATCCATCCTTGGAGTATTATATAAAATGCGAGAACGGCAAACTAGTTATGGAGGCAAAACAGTTTAGAGAACTTATAATAGAAATTATTGACTATATTACACCCTTCGCTGACTTTTACAAGAGCCTCAAGGAGTTCAAAGTGGTATGATTTCTGCTGGTTATCTTATAATCTTATACTATTAGAATTATTACGTTCATGGGGAATTTTAATTGTTTGCTTTAGATTTGCGTTGAACGTACGGAAGTAGATGAAGACCGTGCTTCAAAAGTTTATGGTACATGGTGTTGTAGTACTACTGAGGAAGCTATGGGAAGTCATGCAGAAATAATCCCATCCCCATTTATCATTGGAGAACTTTTATCTTCGAGGCTCTCTCCATCGGATTTGTTAGTATTATTCAGGTCCAACGACTCAAATTGCAAAAGTTTCAGCGAGGAACATCCATGCATTATTCATGTAACGTCCAAGGTACAGTGTTTGCTGACTAATGCGGAAATATCAGTTATTGATTGGAATATAGCACACTAGTAGCAGGATGAAGTTCTTTAGAACGGTTAGAAGGATATATTTCATAAATCAGTTTTGTTTTTAACTATTACAGGACTATAACAAGTTCAGTAGTACAATGCCTACCCACGTGAAACTTGATATCGTTTCTCCAGCCGTGCAATCTGAGAAAAATGAGGTTGTACATGAAGAGTACGGTTCTTACGTTATCGAAAAGTATCTATCTCTCCATGATATACCGTAAGTTAATGCAGATTTGAACTCTGTATTGTTGTTACAAATTTTTTTCTGTTAGTATAACTTATTATGGTTTTTCGTTTTTGTTTCAGCGAGTGTGAGCAAATTCCTATGGAATGTCCTAATGGACCATTAGCAATAGCAATGCTACCATTTGATGATTTTGTAAGCTATGGAAGTAGTGTTGAGGTTGCCAATCTCAGGAGTGGTAGTACTTCTACAAATGTTCAAGGTGCTGTCAATGGGGAAACTTTACCGACTAGTAATAATAGAGAATCAACGCGAGACAATGAAGTCTTGGAACCGTCGCCCTGTAGTGGTAAAAAATTTGCCTACCCACAGATTATAGTGTAGTTGTTAACACTGTTGATTGTGATTACTAACAAGAATTTCCATGTCCCAGATCCGAGTGAAGGTGAAATTTTCGAAGAGTCTGACGAAGATCCTGTAATCCCGAAAAGATCCAGTAATTTTAGTCTTGTAGATTGGGTTCGTAAAGGACAATTTATACCTGGTGTTTTACGACCTAAATTACAAAAAACTGACAAGAAAAAGAGTTATGAATATCACAAACTTAAAGAGTTGGCCATTATGTTGGATAACTCAGTGGATGAAGATGTTCAGAATCAGAAAATTCCCACTATGATGGTGAAGCAACAATGTTATACTTACGGTGTTGTTGAAGTACTTGAAGAGGTAACGTAAACTACTGATTTCAAAGGTGCTATAATTGTAATGGCGAGTAATAAAAGTAATGTTAAATTTTCTGTAAATAGCACCATTATCAAAACTCGTACCTTTGTCGGATTTCGGACGAAACTATGGAGTCCGTGCGTGTCAGAATAATGGGCAATGACAAGACTGTCACTCTAGGTCCGGAAATACACGTTGGGCAAATTATTCGACTGCATCGTTTAACGGTAAAAAAAGTATTGGAGTAGTATATTTGTCCATAGTTTTACTTAAGGTTAGTATTGATATGTGAAGTTAGTAACAAAAAATATATCCATAGGTTCAAACGGAATGGGATACTGGTTTGAGTGATAATGCAATGGTTCTAAGTACATCTGCTCATCACAATTATGTTATTTTCAAGTTGACTGATGATTCAAATCGATTCACCTATGACACTTGTGCTAACACAATAACTCTAGGTGGTAAGCAAAATTGTTTCTTTATTTTCGTCGTCACTGGACGCATGTTTCTCTACTTTATCAATCCAGTTTATGGGACCCAGTAGTTTCACTTATTTTTAATGTTATTGTAGACCACGATAAAAAGAGAGTTGGCGAACTTCAAGAGTTTAAAAGGAACCGCATGAACCAATCTACGGCAAATGAAGTTACTTTGAACGAGCATCCAGTACATAACGGTGTAGTGCAGCCTACGAGTACTTTAAAGGACATTGACTCACTTATTTCTCGTACTCTAAGAAAATCTGATTCCAGTCATCATGCTGAATTTGGTCAAGAAGTCAACTCCCAGACTAGCGTTACTGGTATTTGCGCTTCGGACTTGGCGTAAGCGAGCTAAACTGCTAAACCGTAAAGTTAACAGGAGATAATAATAGTGCTAGTTTGTATTTTGGGGTAGATCTCCATTGAATAGTGAGCTGGGGAGCATTTTGGAATGCTCACAGAACGGTCAATGTTTTCAAGATCAAGGAGTCGTTTTGCATGGGTCTGAAGAAAGTTATTCCAGCCCTCAAAGTGTTGTGCTGACCCAGAATAATTTCGTCGGAAGAACGTCGCCAAGCCATACCGGTGAAGATATCCTCGTTAATGTAGAAATAGGGCAAAGTTCAACGTGTCAGGAGTTCTGTGCGTCACCTCGTGCACCATACGCAGACACTGAAAATCCTTCCTCAAATGAATCTCAAAGTCTTCGTTTAAATTTTACGCTTTTTAAAAACTTATGCAAGACTGATGAAAAGCTCAACCTTTTGTGTCAGGTATGAAGCAACTGGATAACATATACATATACTCATAATGTTATTAATAATAAATTGGGATACTTGACTAAATTGACGTATCCAAACTTTTCTCCCATTTCTAGATTGTTAATTTGGGTGCTATTTCCAATAATGTATGGCAGTTGGGCATTAAGGATCTAGAACGTACTTTGCCTAGTGCAGAATTTAAACAGCCAGATGTAGATTCTCAAAGAGGAGCTGACTTTTTGGAACTCCATATAACTAACGTTAGCAAATAATCAAAATCTTTGATACTATTTTGACTTTTAATTGAGTTAAAAAATACTCTTGTACTATATTACTGACATTTTAGGCCAGAAGTCTAGTTGAGCGCAACATCGTTTCAGCTTTGTATAATGATCAAGGTACAGATGAGTTCTATGTGATAGAGGATGTGAAAGTCAAAGGTGATGAGCCGCCGTACGCTTTAGAAGTTGATGGAAAAACTTGTATGATAAAGAGGTTGGTAAAGTCCGTCAATTTATGTTAAAGACAGTTAATGCTTATGGAACAGAAACATAATACGATTGTATTGAAATGCCTTTACAGATATAAACATCTGATGAGATACTTACAAATGGAGGAATCGTTCACCTGCAGGTCAAATGATTTGGACCCTGATGAAATAGTTACCCCTGATGATGATGATAATGAACACTGTGATGATAACTTTGTTCATAACGGGACAAGTCCTATAAGTTTGAAACAACATCCACCAAAATGCACTACACCTAATACATCTCCAATCAGATCTGGTGTTCTAGTACAAATTGGTTCATCTGAACCGAATAGCCAAAGCAGCCAGCAATCGTCAGTGTATCTTAGTGCTCAGCAAAGTCAGAGTAGTCCTATACAGCTTAGAGTCGCTGAAGACTTTGATGATGGTGATAATCAACTTCAAACGGTGACACGAAAGCGGGAAGTGTGGACTGGCAGACCAAAAGGAAAACGACAACCCAGAGAGCATTATCAGCCTGAGGACTCTTTCGAAGGCTAAAAAAATAAAACTAAGACCGCCGTAGCGTTTTTTTCAACACTTTGATGATATCCTATCCTATGTTTAGTAAATTTTATTTTTTTAACTGTTAACTCGTACGATTTCGTACTAGTGCTGTTTTTAAAGATGTGCTTCACTTGAGAGCTTTTTACATAATGTACGTATTTACATAGGCTAGTTAGTTTGTATCTTTGATTAATCTATATGACCTAACTTAAGCGTTGGCTATTATTAACCAGACCCAAATTGATTGTACAAAGTTTGCCATTGCTCGTAACAGTAATGGCTGACATGAATGAAGGAGTTACTTCCCTAGTTTTCGTCTTCAGTCGTAAGCACAAATGTATAAACGTGATAACATTTTTGATATTCAACATTACCTTATCAGTATCATTATCATTAATATTGAAACCTAAAAACAGTGAGTGAGTGTATTTATTGTGCATGTGTATTTCTTTTTATACAGTCATCGTTAAAATGTATTTAACTGTTCGATTTCGTTGTGGCATTCCACACCTCCGTGTATGAAGGAGTCAGGTGTCAGGGTATTAGTTTTAAGACTTTTGATTAAACAAACGGACGGATGTAGATGAGTACTAGTTTTTACACTACAAACATACATTAAAGATTTTGTGATTTCTAACGATCTGGATGTCAGTATTCATCATTTTGTAACCTTTTTCATCATATCATCATACTTCTGGTACTCCACTCAACTCGAATTTCAAATGGTCATGAACAAAGGAATTGAAACCATAAGAGGTCAACTTTGGTGGTTGACTGCAATAGTATTTGATACTTTGCATAAAAACGATTGGTAGAATCATTCAAAATGAATACAAATTCATCCCTTCTTTTTCTCAACGTGTAGTGTGTTTTTTTGTTTTCGATTTTCAAATTTGCAAGCAGGGTAATATTCATATTTGTATCATAATTTTCATGGAGGCCTCCGACCAAAACCTGCACTATTCATGCAGGCAAAATAGAGGCAGGAGATTGGAGAGGAGCAGTAAAATGCTGCTGCGTACGGGAAAGATGGGTAAAGCATAGTGAAGCACGCGAGCGAGGGAATCATCTGCAGCTTGTTATTTACGCAACTCCTTTTGTATTTTTCCTAAAGAACCGAGCATATACCAAATACCAAGCCGAGCAGAAAACAAACCAGCCAGCGCTATCTCGCTAATACTTTAGTTTGTTTGGGGAACAGTTTAGTTAGCCATTTACCGGAGCTAATCTAATTACAGATAATTATTGATCAAATTTTCTTGTGGATTGTATCCATTTTTGTGCTCCATTGTCAATTGTTGAGGTTGTGTGTAGTTCTTTGTTTATTATTTCCCGTTGGTTGTTGGTAAGTCTTGTAGCATTTTTAATTTTAGTTCGTTAGTAATACTTATTGTGCATCCATGCTGTTGGCTGCAGAACAATGTTTATTAACTGTTGGATGATTAGTATAATGTGAACTAGTGTTGAT
>JAQGAP010004550.1:0-10293 GCA_034697805.1 Orchesella bifasciata
ATTCCAATATTTAATTAACACAAAGTTGCAGTAAAATGAAGTGATTATACAACTAAAATTGCAAAGAAGAAGAAAGTGACCAACAAATGACATTACGCCATCAAAAAGTAGTTGCATGGATCTAAAAGCAATTCGAACGTTTTGGGCCTGTCGAATGGTGTTATCCATCCTGTAATGTTGGCGGCCAAGTCGTAACTCTTTTACTAATATTGGAATTATGTAAAAACTATAAACAATTGTCCAACTTCCAAGCATTAGACAATTTATATGTAAAATTAGGTGGAGGTGTACGTGGTACACAATTATAAGCAATCGAATTGGAAAATAAAAGTGATCAATTGGCACCAAATCACCGAGAAATACAGCACTCGAAGGGGAAAAAATCGTAAGCAATGTTATAATTATAAATGACTTGAAAATGAGTGCTGCATAGAGTTGCAAAACTATTTCAAGGATTTTGTTCAACCGGCATTTATCTGGATCGAAGGATGAATGGTATTTTTCTGTAAAATTTTAAAAATTTGAATAAGTTTCAAGTGAGCAACATAAATTACGTATGGGGCAATGTGAGAATTTGCGTTATAAATGTATTTATCTTTACTTTGTACGTGCTGCATAAATAAAAACAGTCCATTGGTTTCGATTGCCAAATCCCGACCGAAAAACCGTGGAACTAGAAAGAAAATCGTAGCTAGAACTAAGGCCAGCCAAAAGGCAACTGAGACATTAAAACGATCAATATCATGGAGGTTTTTGTATTTGAGAATAATGCAGAACCCAGATCCAATCCAAATCATTAGCATCCAATAGTTCAGCTTCGTTTTCCATTCTAATGAAGAATCGTAAACGAAAGTACGCGAGGATCTGTGGAATCTTACAGCAATAACTCCAAAAATTGATGTTATAATGTTTAGTGAGGACACCAAACTCCAAAAACGAGTGCTAAACATCTGAGTTTCTTTTTAAATAAATACAAATACTAAAATCTGTTTCTCGGCAATTTTAAACACAAATTTAGGGGCGTTATAACAGGTTAGCACTTATCTACCAAATTAACGCACTGTGAACCGTGTATACGATCAACAATACATCAATCGTCAAAAAAGAGCGTCTCGAGCTGATTTCTTCGTAAACTTTTCTGTGGGAATGGAGCATTGCTGAATGCGAAAGTCCTACTAGTTGGTCCAGAACTTTTTTCTTGTCAAGCTTTCTCTTTGCCCTTATAAGTTTGACCTTACCTTACGTAGATTGTTTTTTTAGTCATTTTAATATCGAAGGTAAAATGTTGTTTGGAAAAATTGAATACCTTGGCAACCAATTATTTATAGAACAAAACCAATTTTTTAATCCCCATTTTATTTTATTTTTTTGACATTCCATTTTTAATATTAAAATAAGTCCCTTGTTCTAATCATAAGAGATAATATTAATTTGAAAAGAACAAGACAAAGTAAATTATTTTTATGTTTTGCTTTATAGAAAGCAAATGTTTGAAATGGTAGCTTCTCAAGCTTTTAAAAGTTTAAAATACATTTCCATATTTTATTAGTGACGTACTTCATGTTTCATGGATCCAAAGAGCCGCTGCAATAATATTATCCAGGTACACGTATCCTCCTGTCATGGGCAGATTTCTAGAACAAGCAAAAGGTCCAATATGCATACGGAGAGGTTTTACCAACAACAACCTTTTCACAAGCCGACTTTTGATGGAACTCATTTGTAGGCTGTTTTCACAGCGACGCATATGAATTCGAATTGCATCCGTAAACGACTTTGAGGCAAGATCAACGCGTGAGAGAGCAGAGTAAACGTGGATGACTCGACTTATAGTAAACTGCAAAAAAAATAGGAAGCGCACATAATTCGCTTTAAAATTAATAAAAATGTAAAAAAAACCCTTACCAAAATATCCTGCAGAAATAACTGGTAGTTTTCCAAAGGTGCCCCATTTCGTATCAACTGAAAAATGCAAAGGGATTCAATTGATTGTTGTACTGCTGCAACTGTGTAAAATATCAGAAGAACCTGGGCAAATCCTTTCCGATTAAGCTCTCTCAATGCGTATTCAAGGCCTTTGTAGTCGTTTGGAATTGAATCCATTGAATACCTTGATGTTGGACCATTCTCAACGCAATTTGACAAAGCCCTAATTACTCATTCATAATAGCAAGCAATTACGCCAGGTAGCGTGAGGATACACGACCATGCCATAATGCTTGTAATTACGATGATTAGCTGAATCGCCCAATAAATTCCATTCCAAAAGGGCGTATTCCAAGGAACTACGAAACGTATGTAAATGAAATCTGCTTCAATGTTTTGGAAAGAATTCCGGGCAAAAGTAAGTATCAAAATGAGATCCATCACTCCATTTTGCAGCATCAAACTCCATATTTGGAATGATTTCTTGGAGCTTATTTTTGACAAGAATTCTTTTTCCGAATGAAGTACTGCTCTTTTCCATATACACGCACAGGTTTTGATAGATTGGATTAGGAATTCTGAAGACTTTGCTAGTAATTTATCTGCGGGATAAAACGGTGTTAAAATGCCTATCCACATGAGCAATCCGAGTAACTCAAATATTTCAATTTGGCCTCCAACATGGAGCTGCCAGAGTAGTTGGGAGATCAGATAAAAGACGTGTATGATATTGACAACTGGCCAAAAGCGCATGAAAAGGTATAAAAGATACCAAAAGCTTTTATGGATATTCGAACGGGTTTTCTCAACCGCATTGCAATTTTTCCAAATTTTAGAAGGATTGAGTGGACTACACATTGTAGTGGCATAGTAGCGAATAATAAAACGTACGTCGAATTCAAAAGTTTTCATGGTGGGAATAATAGAATGTAAGCGTGCAGGAGTCATTGTTCACTGTTAACTGATATCCTAAGCAGTGACTTCATAAAAACAGTCTAAAAATTGGGTGACAATGGAATACGTAGAGAAAAGCATCCATCTCATTTCAGTACTGGTTACGAATAGGAATTTTGATTAGCTTACTTTAAATTTAGTCTAATATCTAAAAAATTTATAAATTGGACGGACCAACTGAAAATGTTTGCGCAAATCTGGAATACTTTTGATGTTTTGGCGAATTTGACATAATATACATTAATGAACAAACATTTGAAATAATAAGCAAATTTGGGCACGAGTTTTTGTTAACACAATTTTTTGGAATAGGAGCATTGTATCCATATGTGACCAAATTGAAATTAGTTTAGCATTTTCTCAACTCAAATTACTAGGTTAGAAAGGGTAAAATTATATAATGACAAACAAATACACCATTGCTCAACCAAAACAGGTATCTTGTAGAAATTTAGTTTTACGAAAACCTTGGAACATATGGAAGTCTTGGTCCTAATGCAATGAAAACCATAACAAAACTCGGTAATTATGTCATTACAATGAATTTTGAATGTCCATAAATCAGGTAATAATTTTACTAAACGACGTATTTATTTCAATCATAATGAAATGATCCTACAAAAACAATCCAGATGAAAGTACATAAATTAAATATTCCAATCAAAATAAACGTTGACCCTGTTATAATAAGTAGACAGTTAATATCGGTGAACACATAAATTAGAGATAATGCACATTATATTAATGTCATGGAACAATGGAATAAATAGTGGGTTTATTTGAGTGAATTATTACTTGAACCAACTAAAGAAAACAGTAAGGAGCGAATAATTTTTTTTACATATTTTCTTTGTAGTCCACAAAGTTCTAAACAAACCACGAGTAACTCCTCTATCATATACGAGCATACTCTTTTTTCTGACAGCAAACTGTCCATTTTAGCTAATTACTACATGTTTAATAGATCTACAAAGTTTACGCATCGTTTTATTTAGTCTCATGTTGCCTCAATGATTACCCTTCTACTTTTTAAAACAGCCTTCCCTCGAGAATAAATAAATCCTCCAAGTTCTAATACAAATGCAAATATCATAGACCATTAAAGAAGCTGAACTTTGGACACTATAGAAAGTCGATCCCAATGGCTAGTAAGTACAAAATTACAGTATTGACAATTCTCATTAATTAATACCACCATTTAAAATAAGGGCGAATAGCCCTAGCACACAAAATACATTTGTTTGGAGAAATTGCAAGGATCTGAACACATTACCAAAATTATCACGGGATCGCAATCTCCAATTCATTTTGTACTTTGTTTGTCCAAGGTTCAGCTCTTGCATGTAAATTTTGGATAAATAAAAAGCATGTATACAATTACGGCATTCCACACGAAAATTCCACTGACATGTACAACGACAATGAGGTGAGCATGAAACAATATTAAAGCAATTCGAACAATGAAAAATAGGTACACAGCTATAATTTCTATGTTAATTAATTACATATTCGGTACGGCTTGAAGTGATTGATGTGTGTAATTTAAAAATAATTCTTTGCTAGAATATAATGTAGATCGCTGGGAAAAGCTTAGAAGTGACTCAACGATAACTTTGTCGTCATACATTTATATATTATGCCAGGAAATCTGTTTGAAGCATCTACAAAGGCTTAATTTAATTTAAATTTTGGATATTGCTAAATTGCTTAAAAATCATATACTAAAATGCAAAAATCCATTGAAATATGTTTAAAAGCGTTATTTGAAGGATGCTAAAAGCTTTTTTCATTCCATTCAAATCATTTTCATTTTTGACATTGTTGAAAGGTGTTGAAGGAAAATTCGGAAACGAGATGCAATAAAGTTTGCTGTTTTTAATTATTAAGATACCTAACTTTCAAATTTCAACTATAACTTTCATTCCACGTTGTTGGGAAATAGTCAGCTGTCTAATTAAATTATACTCCTCTTCCTAAATTCACATTATTGTAATCAATCATTTATCTCCTGATGTCATCAGAACAAAAACAAATCAATCAACACATCAGAAAACAATATGCTGCGAAGTGTTTGACTAAATCACAATAATCAGTTGACGGTAATTGGGAATAACAAAGCAAATATTAATTAAAAGGCTCTTGTCATACTAAACTGAGTAAGATTAAACTGAAAAAAACTATCGGTTGATTATTATAACGATTTATTTGCATACGTTCAGCAGAAAAATTGTGTAAACAAATATACGGAAGTTAAAGAACAATTAGATTATCATTTTCTTGTCGAAAAACAGAACGATTAGCTTTGCAATACATAATCGTATTGAATCAACTAGCTTTTGTAAAATTTAAAAATGGAAACAGCTGATTTTTGATAACATCTATCTATGCTATGTTTGATGCATTTAATTGTTACGTATAACAAACAACAATGCTTTAATATGGTAAATCCTTGTCAACTAAAAATAAGACAGGCTCATTTTATCCAGACATAAACGTCAATGATATAAAATGGTATGGTTGAGAGATGTGAGCAAACCAGGATAAACGCTGCTGGAATTGCCCAATAGGCTGGAAAAGTACAATAATGAACAATTAAGCTGTAACTTAAGCAAACCAACAAAATGACGAGTTTCAATACCATAATAGGTCATCCTATTATGAAAGTTGGTATATAAACAAGTCGTAAATTACAATCCTTCTTTTTTCTCAGCATCGTAATCATTTTGGTTTCCCTTTGTCGTCAGAATAACAGTGTATAAACTATTACATATTACTTAAGTAAATATATTAATTATCTCTAGTCACAGTTATCATACTTAGACAGTTTATACTGTTTACATAAATCGGGAACACGAAAACAAATATTGAATAGCAAGCATTTGGAATGCTTTAATGAGAGGGAATTCGGCTCAAAAGCTATCGGTTTGATCTTTAATCTCGATTTACATATAAATTACTGACAACAAAATTGACAAAACCAATAATCAGCAGTAAAAGAACAGACAATTTCGCTTCCTTATCTGAAATCAAGAACACAATGATTAATTTTGCAGTTCATAAGAGCATATAAAGCCTGTTTGTTTTTACTTTGCTTTCGTCAAAGTAACTGGGGTAGCTGAAATTATCATTTGTATCTTTGAAAGATAATGCGCTAACATGACCAATTAGAGCATTAAATTTGTTTGAACTAATGCCAATTTAACGGAATAAAAAAACGGGCGGTTACCCAGAAAAAGTCTTTGAGGCGTAAAAGATAATCGTTCACTTTTTACTTCTCAACAAGTTTAAATTTTATTTAATAATATTTTCAGTAAAAAACACCAATTGTATATATTTAAACAAGGACTCGGGTTTCTTATTTACCAAACATGACTACAGGGAATTCGCGTAAGTTATCTTCCTTTTAAATAAAAACTGATTTACTAATGCATTTATATTGTAAAATGCTATTTTAATTTATAGCCAACAACACTCCAGTTGGAACATTAAGTTCCAAAACTCTGACCAAAGTTTCCACGCTGTTTTCCCACACTAACTCGTTATTCACCACTCTAACAAATTTTCAAGATATTGAGTCCGTATTTACTCTTCTCTTCAAATTTGCTTCAAATCACAAATGTCTTGCAGTAGTATGGGACCCAGCAAGTAAAATTACGTGTCATTTAGACAAAGAATCTTCACGAAGGATTCTTTGGAAACACCATCTAATGGAGCTAGCAGTTGCAGCCATTATGGGCCAAATATTTATTCATCAGCTGCTTACGGTAAAACAAGCTGACGAGGATGGAATCTTCCCAAAAATAATAACATGTTTTGCAGCTGTAGCTCCTCCAATCTGCTTAGCCTACGTGAGAGTTAGTACCAATCATTGTGAGGAAATGATACAGTATGTAAACAGCTTATTTACTACTACCAAGAAACAATCCAAGAGTTGGGGAATCATACCGGGTGAAAGCAGTTCCCAAGCGATCTATTTATGGTTTGTAGGGCTCCTCTACGTATTTTGTAGAATGATTCCCACAGCCTTCGTATTTGGATTTCATTGGCAGAATCCTTGCAAAACATCCATTTTGGGGTGGTGGGTTATACCAGACTGCTACTGGGGCAACTTGGAACGAGGCAGTGTTCTAAATGAGGAGAACACCACTGTATGGATTGTTGGGAAGCTGTCGAAAATTGGAATACTTCTCATCAATTATCAAATTTGGACCTACCTCGAGGCTGGATTCATCTTTGGAATGTCTGGCCTTAACATTTTGTGCATGCTGAAGCTTCAGGAACGCATCAAAATGTTGGCATTTTGCTTTTATATTTAAAAACTCGCTACAATAATATTTGAGGGCTAATAAAACTTGTTTTTTGTTTCAGACTATCCCGCCTTTTTACTCGAAATCCAGAACAATCAAAACGTCCATTGCTAATGTACAGAGAACTGCAAATATTGACCAACTTAAACAACATAATGGTGCAAAACGCACTACTGCAGCTTATAATTGTTGCAATATTTATTATTTCTCTCAGCATCACAACGGTTGTCAAACTTGAACCCTCTTCCACCGAGAATTTGGTAGCGATAGCGTTTTTCTCAGTTGAAATCATCAACTGTACGCTATTCTTGACGGTTTGTGTGGGTAATTTGATGGTCTCCGTGTATACTGGGTCAAAAAAGTTGTTAGAAAAATACAAGCGGCAACAATTCTCAATGCTAAACCAGATATTTTCCTTGGGACCGACTAAAAAATGGGGTTTAAAGTTTTGTTTGTCATGCCCTCCTCTTAAGATCAAGTTAGGAGGTGCGAACTTTCTGGAAGAAAAAACTCCTTTAAGATGCCTTGATTGTGCGGTTGCTCTGACTATTCACATATTGCTTGTAATTAAATAGGTAGTCCCGGCAGAATAATTTTTTTTGGAGCAACCACGTATTTCCGACTTCTTCTTCACAAAAAATAATCTCAAGCTTTTACTGGCTTTTACTAAACAAACTTATTATTTAGATACAATGTTCGATTCAATTACCTACTATTTTACTTTTTCGATTATTGAAATGATAATGGAATACGTTAATACAAGTTAATTCTGTGTACCTATATACAACAGAATTTAAGTAAGAAAAACTATTTTAAGATAAGGTGTTGGTGTAGGGAGACGTACTTCTACTCTATTTTCAACACTCAATAATAGTTTATCATGTAATTAGAAAAAAATACTATCATCATAAAAAAAACCTTTGTGTCCAATCATATTTGCACTAATATTGAAAAAAAAATATAAACTTGTGTTTCCTGTGTCGGAACGGATTTTTAAAGTTAACGATAGTGCGTTGATTAAATGAAACATTATAATCCGGTTAAATCTGACAGTTGAATTTCATTCAGCAATTACAAATATAAATGATTTTTAAAGTCAATTTAAAAAGTATGAAGTTGCAAACGGCATTCCGTCATTGAGCTCTTAAATAAATATAGCTTATATCGACTCATCCATCCTAGTCACAGAATCAGAGTGACGTTTAGCACGGTGAATCATTTTCTTCATTATAATTAAAGAATCAAAGGTTGTAATTAATCGAATGTCATTATAATACAATCATACAGATAACAGAAGCAAGTGTTAAAGAAGCAAGTAGTTTATGGCTTAACGTTAACTTGGGGACATTGGACACTGCTCTGTAAAGGGTAGTCATATTATGTAAGTTACATATTTGTAAAAACTACGTGTCTACAAGGGTTTATTTATTAACTAAGAAGACGTACTTTTATCATGCGGGATTTAGAGCAATAGATTGAGAAATGCTTATCGTTGCAAATTAAGTGGTTATGCTTGCCACAAAGTATTTTTTGGGTCAACTACCTACATTTAAAAAGAAAATCATTATGATAGGAAATATAGACTTGTTGTTCTAATAAGCAATTTTATTTGTCTGAGTTCAAGTACCAACGGCACGTTTGATGCTTCTGAAACAGCAAACGTGCCGTTGGTTTCTAAAAATAGTAAAAAAAAGGCCAAAATATGTTATTCAAGACGGAACAGGAATCGGCTAACTTCGGATTAGTTATGATGAGATAAAACGTATTGAGTTTGAACTGATTTCAATCTAAAGCCAACTCCACGCGTGGCTTATGTTTACATGTTTTTATTAATCTGGCATGTAACTTTGTCTAGCCATTACTTTACATTGTACAAAACTGTCATTTAATCATCATAAAATACAATCCTCAAAACTTCACAAGATCGCAAGTATATATATTTTCTTACATTGAACGTAGTTGGAAGGAAAGCGTATAAAACTATTCCATGTAACATGAGTAAATTTACTAATTACATAATGTCTCAATTATCATTGACAGTTGTAACTTTTTACAGTAATCGATAAGTCTAACATAAATATTTGACAGCAGATATTTGTCCTACACTATTAGGTAGGATACGACGAAAATCCTATCAGTTTTATCTTTAATAATAACAGTCTCTATGTATATGACTAATTGCAGAATTTGGAAAATCCAGGTCGAAAGTTAAACTGCGTACGTATTTTCATTTTCTTTGCAAAATCAGACAATTATGTCTTCAAGACGTAGTAGTATAATCTGGCATTAAATCATAAAATATAATTCTCCGTCGTTAGATCAAAAGCGTATATAACTATTCCATGTTTCTGAAGTAAATGTACTTATTACCTAATGCCAAACTTATCCTGCAAAACATAAATGGTTCCCAGAAATAGGCAACAGAAAACAAGAATTAGATAACAGATATTTGTTCTGCTTAATTGGGTTAATGGGTATGATTAGGTTGAAAATTTTATCTTTAATTACGGCTTTCGTATATATGACTATTAACAAAATTATTAAACCAACATCCATAGTTTAAAGGTCGGGCGTATCGTTGAATTCTTGCTAAAACTGTGACGAATTATTTTGCAAGATATAAAAGCATATATACGTATGGTCAGTTTGTGTTAATTTTATTTGGACAAATAAACTGGTGACTGGTAGCTGAAATCAAATCAAATAGTATACGCAAATAAAACAAAATCCGTTAGTCTGGCTGATCTTCAGTAAATAAGACAAATTAAATTAATTACGCTTTCTTCAAACGTTATCGCGGGTGGTATTTTATAAGAAAGTTGGCAGTTATCATAGAATTTATTATTGGAATGTATTAAATTTACAGAAATTTTAGTTCACCTTGGACTGTTCTGCACTCAACAGGGTTTAACCATTTGGCTGCCTTAACTTTACATTTATTGGCGAACAGAGTAACAAGCTCTCCAAATTCAGACAATTAAACAGGGAACTGGTCTTTCAGTACACCCAGTATGATTAAACCAATCTCTGGTAAATATATTTTCTTCCTCTAAAAATTAAACTGCTTACATTATTTTTTGTAATTGCAAATACGATTTTAATTTTT
>JAQGAP010004551.1:0-10292 GCA_034697805.1 Orchesella bifasciata
TGAACATTTTTGCTCACTGAAGCAAGGCTCCAAGTACTTCACTTTTGCAGATATTGGTGCCACAATGTCGGTTACCATTGGGACCTTGTAAGTAAATGTGTAGAAATCAACGTTTTGACTCAACTAACCCAAAGCAATCATGCTGAACCTTTTTGGTTACTGAAGCAAGGCTCCAAGTACTTCACGTTTGCAGATATTGGTACCCTAAGCCGGCTTCCAGCGGGGTAGTTGTAACAAATGTGTAGAAATCCGGTTTTATGACGCAACAACCTCAACAAGATGATGCTGAACATGTTTTAAATATGATACAAGGTTCCAAGTACTTCAGATTTACAGATATTGGTACCACAGCATCGGTTTCCAAAAGAGCCTTCTTAGCAAATGAAATCGGGTTTTAAGGCCTTACTTTCCCAAACCAGTGAAACTGAACGTTATTGCCTCTTGCTTCTACGAAGGAACAGCGCTAAACTGGATTCTTTCGACACCAACTACTGCAATTTTGCTGAGATAGGCGCTACGTATCGTTTTCCGGTGTCATGTGTACGGAATCAGTCCATTTACCAAAGAAGTAATGCAAAAAATGTATTGAAACACAAATGGTGCTCTTTCAGTAATGCAAACATGCATGCATTTTTTTTTAGAAAACTGCACATCTCCGGATTTAGCGTCAACGATTTTAAAAAAAGTTGATGGACGATTTGTAATACGTTATGCGGCGTTTAATGATTGATGGTTGTTTAAAATACTGATTTGTATCTTACAATGCTGATAAGTTTGGTTTTAATTGTGCCAGCTATTTAAGATACGGCACTATATTGCCACTGCAAAGCAATGAATGGTTGATGCAGGACCAATCAGTTTATTCTCCTTGTTTACAGCACTGTAAAGAAAAAAATCACTAAACTGTACTAAAGTTGTCACGGGAATCATTGAGATTGAAATCGTGAGTTTTTAAGTTATCATTATAGTAATATAAAAAGGCAGGTATTATCTTGTCACAGGTCTTGGTTTGAACATTTCTTAGTTTAATACTTTTTTAGACTTCCTAAACCTTCCATAATGAGACCAACCCAATAGTCAATATTCACAGTATTGCAAGGTTAAGAATGTATTAATTCCACGTGTCGTTAAGTAGTCAGTCGTTTTATTCTTTGTTGTAACTAGTGCTGCCTGGTTTTAAGTGTCGTTTTAAGACAGTTTGCGGTTTGAGCTATACCAAAGAAGAAGTGTCTAATTTTTTTCCTAAACACAACCAAACCTATAAAACAGTAAGATCATTCATTTGACTAATAAATATTAATTATTGTTTTTGTCTTGCTGGGCCTTCTTACTTAGTTTTATGAGCGATATTTTTATTGATTACAGCATATCTGACTTGGGTACCAGAGTTCAATAAAAGTCGCTGCGGTCTGCAAATATCAATGCTATTAGTCGGCATCCGCGCTGTTCGACGCCAACTTGAGCCATGGAGGTAGAAAGTTGCGACGGTACTAAGTTTATATTACTACAAACTGTTACAATAATTGTTAAAACATTGATACTGTGTTTAAAAATCCTACTACAAGAAATACCACGCACCTTATCGTTAATCCGCAACAGTATTATGAATCTAGTTTGCAGAACATTCTAACTAGTTCCTACTTATCATGCTCCTCAAGTAAATAAAGGTCACAGGTGGGATTTTGGAAGCTGTGTGGGTTTCGGCCTGCTTTAGCCATCATCAGGATGAGAGCATCACTCATCGACCTCTCTGTCCAAGGTCTGTTGAACAGAAACCTTGGGCCGAAAATTACTTCTGATACTCAGAATTCTTCGTCTTGTTCTCCTCCAAAGGGATCTATAATGTCCGGGATATCACGTGCGCCGGCGTCACGAATATCGTGAAGCAACCTATCTGGAGGGTAGCGAACATAAGAATCATGACGGGCGTATCCAAGTTACCACAATACACTAGCAATGTGGGCACAGCAGCCAAGCGTGCGAGGTCCCTGCGGCAATACCATTCTTTAATGGGCTCTTCGAAAGGTCTTGGTGGGGGATCTAATCCGCGGAGTTCTTCCAAACCTTCCTCGGTAAACTGTATCCACAGCTGATATTTAGTGGCGTTTACATGCCTTGAAAACACGCGTGCACGAAGCAAGCCTGGTTCCATTAGAACTACCTCGTAACCAAAATTTCTATCGCGCTGTAAGCGGTCTTGCACATATCCAGGACTAAGTTTTATTTGATACGTCCCAAATGTAAAGTCGCGAAGGTATTCAAGTGGTAACCTGGGAAATCCTGGAAGATCATATTGGTCCATCGGAACCCACAAAACATTAGCTCTTAAATCAAGGCGTTCCCGTAGTACTCTCTCCATTAATAAATTCGGCTTCTGCGCGCGCTCCAGCACAATTCGTGCGTAATCCGAATCTGCTCCAGGCATTAGCACTTCTGGTCTAAATGCGTTTATAATAGCACAGGCTATTCGGAAAAATCCCCGATATTTCCAACATGCTGCATTGGAACCGTATCTCTAAAAAACTTACACACCGATTTTATGTGACCATTGCGGGCTTCAACAATCCAACGTGACTTGGTTACAATTCTGGACTTATTAACTTCCTCTGTTTCACCTTGTCTTCGATTTTGGAGAGCAAATCCGGGCATTTCCACTTGAATGCCAAGTTGGCGAAGAAGTTCCAGCGAATCCCGGTACCCTCTGTCAACTAAAAATATATCACCGTCTTGTAACCACCTCCTAAGCCCTCCAATCTCTCCATTTAACTGATCTCGCAGTATATTTGCGTCATTATTTCTAACGTCTGAGAAATAAGGACCATGAACATCTAAAATATACCCGTTTGGTGCCACAATCATGATTGGCTTTACTAAGTGGTGATGTTTAAACGTACAGAATGACTGCCGCATCACACGAAAGTTTGAACTTTTAGGGATTTTAATGTATGTGCCATCCACAACAAGAATTGCTTTTCTGTTTTCTGGATCTGCGTTGTAAAGGGTGTTTGAAAAGTCAGTAACGTGTCTTTCGATGTATTGAGCTCGCGTAATGGCATTAAGCCCAAGGTGAAGGGGTACAAATCCTTGCATCAAAGACATTCTAACTTTTGTTATTGCTAGGCTTACTGCCGGTTGAGAAGAAATTGTAAACATAACTCGCAAGAAATCATCAGAGAGCCCGTGACGCAGTTTACATAGAAACATCAATAGGTCTTTTGTGTAAATATTTCTTCGTGTTCCATAAAGTTCCACTGGATTACATACATTCTTCATCTGAACAAACTGTTCAGTGGTAACACTGGAAAGAACACGAAGTTCTTGGTCGTTAAAGTTTTCAATGGTTTCAAACTGTAAAGGAATATCCCTTCTTGCTTGATTGCGTAGGGCTTCCATCCATCTTCCGGCTTCCTGCACAAGAAACACAATACGACGTCGAATAAACGTTAGCCCGTTAAGCAAAGCTGCCTGGAGTGTCTCGCCGTCTTCCGACAGGTGCATTCGACAACATCTACTATCTTCTGGAATAAAAATGTCCCTTGATAGAAACACATCTATGCTTGCAGAAAACCGAAGTCTTGTATTAACTTGGTAATTGTCGCAAATAAAACAAGCATGAGATGAGCGCTGTAGCAGCACGTTTAAAAGTGCTTTATTTGGATCGTCTGAAATCATTTCATTTACTAAACCCCTGCAGTTAACGCAAATTCTGTCGCCGGCAACTGGATCTCTTGCATCAAGATTCGTAGGGATCTGGGCTCGTAGTGCCCTGGCGGAGTCCCGAAACTCCTGGATCATATTTTCAAGCTTACCCATTACTTGAAATCGTAGTTCAGTACCGCAGCAATAGCATTGTCCATTTTGCCGCCGTCTACCAACTCTAATAGGACCACCTCCTGGAGGTCTACCAGGGTCTCTGTCCTGTCCTGCGTCTCTATTTACAGCACCCCCATCCGCATTTTCCATATTCCAATCATTATTGGGCATTCTGTCATCATTTGCAGCAGGGTCTGGTGCATTTCTGCTTCCATTATTAGCACCCGCATTACGCCCGGACCTACTGCTAACTTCACAGTAAATCTCAGAAACTGTAATTTTCTCCAGCGTAGTTAAAACATCGGCCTTCACACATCTGCCATTGGCCCGAGAATGGGCTCCTCCGCCAGATGTGGCAGTTCCGCCGTTGGCACTCCCAGTCCTTAGGGAGGCTCCTCCGCCGGAAGCTGCTACCGATGGGCTGACTAACTGCATGTAACCCGATGAGATGCAGCCACATCTCACCACCTCATCGCACCAGCAGCCTGCCGTCTGAGGCACAGACAGGCATCCCCTCCTGGGATGGGCAATCCCAGGAATCCTGGCAGGAGTCGCCGGCATCACCTTCGCCATACTCCCCCTCAGAGTTGCCCCCTCAGCCGAGCCATCATCCGCTTGGGTTTTACAACAGCAACTCTGGGGCCCTTCCCAAGCGTCAAGCTGGACTTCATCGGGAATGGGTAAAGAGCCGTAGGCCCTTTACCGGAGGAGACGGCGTGGTTGAGGTAACTCTGGCTTAATTTAAAACAAGGTTTTAATAGGTTGCATTATTTGTGCCTTAATCTTACTTTTATGAATGTGTGAAAAACGAGACTTGCTACAACCCACAACCACTTTTTGCCCCACAACCTCCACCACACCTTGACTCTGTGGCATTTGCAACTGAATCATCGTAGGCAGCTGTTCTCCGACGACCAAGGAACCACTCTACATCTTCAGAAGACGACGTTTGGTTACCAGATGGGGCGTAATCTGGCCGTTTACGGCCGGGAACCTTCACCTTAATTGAAGCAAATAATTGCAGTTAATTAATAATCCATTCAAAAGGTGACGGGCGACGAAGCTGGTGTCAAAAACCTTTCTTTTTCTTGACTGGAGCAGCTCCAGCTGTGGAAAGAATTGATTGTTCATTTTTTCAGAGTGGAAGAACCGGAAGTGTTGGAAGGAGATGGAGAGGATGAAAGGGCTGAGGGACGCCTTTACGAATCACAATCGGTCTCAAATGGAGAGGAAGAGGGGAACGAAGGAGACAGAGCTCCGTCTAGCCTCCATTCGCAACCGGGTCCTCAAAATACACGAAGGTTTTGACCTTCTGCCTGCTTTTAGATTCTGTGGAAGTGAAGCCAGCGCTTCCTCGACGAAAGCCCGTAATTGTGTAAAAACGGGCGTCAAACTGTAAAGGGTCCTGGAGCTTCAACTTTGGAGACGCCAGACGAGCAGAAGCAACATGAAGCGCGACTCAAGGAGATGTTGAAGCTAATCAAGGTGGACATTTGGAAGCACTGTCGATGAAAATCTGGTTAAAGGGAACCGGAAATGAAGATGAGCACGAACTGCGTGACGTCAACACCCATGATAAGCCGGACGAGACGGACTATGAAGCTAGGAAATTGAGGGAGCAAAGTCGCATCAAGCGGGAGCGAGAAGAAAGGGCTGCGAAAGTAGTTCATTATATTATATTAATACATTATGGGTGATGTATGAATGGGAGAAAATGGAACTGGAGCGAATCCACAACATGACAGATGAACAACATCGTTGCCATCTCAAACTGGAGCCAAAGCAGATAACCAACCAAGCTGAAAGAGGAAAGTACCACTTTCTCCAAAAGTTTAATCATCTCGGCGTCTTCTATTTGGATCAGGAGGAGAAAACTCTCCAACGGGATGTGACCATGCCAACTCTGAAAGACCATTTTGACAAAATCACCAAGTTATACAAGTAGAAAGCTTTGGGAGGAATGGGTAAACACCAAGTACGCCCACTTTGACGCCCAGTTTTACTTTGAAAAGGCTGCAGGTTTTCGAGAAACCGGGTCTCAAACCAGTAGTTAAAAGCGTGAGGGGTTAGTGTTAGCTTTGATCTTCCTTTTTCACAGATTAAAATGCAATGATTTAAGTGTTGATGAAAATAAAAAAGTTTTTAAAGCAATTCAGTGATTACAAAGTATCATTATGTATTTGTGTATTTCCACAGAGTCAAAGTGTGGGGGAGGTTTTTAGGTTGTGAGGTGGTGGGGCAAAAAGTGGTTGTGGGTTTAGCAAGTCTCGTGATAAACGTGCTAAAAATCTAAGATATAAATCAACTAATCAACGTTCATGTGGACCCGTTTTCGAAGCTTTCATTTCTATTGATATTTGTATGGCTAGGTTGAAAAATATAAAACATAAAAATAAATAAGGCATAAAAATCCAGCTGAGTTTGTGTCGACGGGAAATATTTAAAGGCGAAATGCCCCAACTTCAACTACGGACGCCAGCATTTTTCTTGTTTGGATTTCAAGGGTGATGCAAGGGATGGTCTTTGACGTTCAACCTAATTCGGTTGAGCTGTTTCCAGGTTCATGTTAGCGGATTATTTTTTTAAATATTCGGCAATGAGAGATATCAAATATCAAACCAGTATAAAACTTACTTTTTATTGTGCCCAAAACGTAATCCAGGGTGAACCTAATTGCTGCCTAATTGTATGCAGCTCAGCAACACGGAGGTGGTTTTTAAGTCGGTGCAATGGAGTTTCAAATAGAATATTTCAGATTTATTTTCCCGAGTATTTTAAACTCATATGGGCCAGGTCATGCATAGAGCATTGTTTTGAACAAGTGTAAAAAACTGAAGTGTCTCTTGATGGTTTTTGTTTCCTTCAGACATTTTATGATTTTCATTTTTTGGGTGGTATGGGTCGGTATACTTAGCTTACGTGCCCTTAGACTTTATTTTACGCTGTAGAAATCAATCTTCAAACGGGGGTCATTACTTGACCTGTCACATTTATTTTTAAAGCTGCGTGAGCGCTAGGACCAGTCTAGGACAAAAACATGGTTCTACAAGGTGCTCTGAATAGTTGATTATTGTAGACTTCGAAACCATGGATGTGTGGTTGGAAGATTTGATGTTTGAACCTGCTTACGCTTCAATCTTTGAAACTTCGGTTACTCTGGCCGGCCTTTCCACCCTTCAACACCGTCACCTTAAGAGACATCTTGTCAACAAGGATTAACATGCATTTGACTTAAAAAAGGATGTAAGCGATCTGGTAAACAGCTTGCTAAGAGTCTTTTAAATATTTGGTACCGTAGGTTAAATTTTTTTTAACAAAACATTCACTGCTGCTTTGGTTTAATTAAAAAACAAAATATGAAATTCAGCCTAGAAACTACCAAGCTGGTTTCGATCTCCGCAGTACATTTAAATGTAATAAAAATCACGTTTAGCCTGCTCAATCATATTTAGAGTGGTATTACACTTGTTTATCACTTTTAATCCCCGATCTCCAGTGTTTCTTAGTATTCAACACTGCAAATCTATTGAACCTTTAACTAGCGCACGCTAGTAAATATCTTCAATGTCTTTGACAATAAACGTTTTGCTGGGAGAAAAGGCACACTAATTGACATATGTACCTTCGCCATTTTTGGCAAGTGAATAAAAGACCCTAAGACGGCGATATTGATAACTGCAATAAGTTAGTACGAGAAAAATAAAAATCTACTCAGTCGTTCCTGATCATTAGTAAGCGTTAAAAAATTCAGGAAAACTAGTTCTTTGAGTGAATATTGTTTTTCAAAATCGATGCATTCATTTATGAATGGAGGTTAAGCTTCTGTGGCTCGTGTTATCCGCATCTTGTTGCTATGATTAATCCACATTTTAATAATGCGTGTTTATGCATCATTCATTTGTTTAAGACTATACTTTCGGCGATTGTCTTTAGCTAAACTTATAATGAAAACTTCAAGGTTAGAATCTTCGCCCATTCATACTTTGTCAACAAACTGTGGAAAATGCAAAGCTGCTTGGTGGATTAAAATATTTTTATCTTTGGATGATAGCACTAGCAAGCTCATTGTTGGTTGGTGTCAAAAGCTTTATTGTAAACTCCATTTGTTTTGTCGACAGTGACTGAACTTTTATTGTTCCACAGAAAAACAAACAGTACGTAATATCCCATAAAACAAGACAGGTATTCCAACACAAAAGGTCTTACTAACAGGATTTTTACAACCATTTAATCACTTTATTTGCGGGCGAGGATGCTACGCTGAAAATAGACCCTAAAAACATCAAAACTGTTTGCGCGTTCGTTTTGCCAATACTTGCAAAACAACCAACAGTTGCTACAATAAACTAGACCTCAATCATGCCTACGGAAAGTATACTACCTACACCAGCAAAAAATCATCTCAACATCTGTAGATCAACCATGGTAACAAAATGCGGTTTATGTTGTACATAAGAACTGGATAACACAGGAAATACGGCACACTACAGTCATTTCTGCAGCACGTGAAAAAATCACCACAAGCTCAAAGTTTGCACTAAAAACTCGGGTTCCGTGGTTCTCCCTAAAAACCCGACTATTAGCCAACATCTTGTCAAAATATCCAACTAACCGTATCACTGGTTAGCTCAAGCAGCTGTGTTGAAATCGCACACAAGAATCAGCAAAAATGTAGGCTTTATACCTTAGAATTTATATCTACAAAGCTGTGGTTCTGGTTGCCTTTATCGTGCCTTACAAAACGGTACATTTACCGACACTACAACGCGAGATTGGGGTACTTGTATCAACAAACCGGAAGTATTTAGAACCTTGTATCATAGACAAATAATGTTCAACATCCATTATTTTTTTATCATTTTATTAGCTTCGATGAAGCTTAAACCCAGATATTTGCAGTTTGTCTGAAAAAGCCTGCATGTTAACGTTACTGTAAGAGCACCATTTGTATTTCAATAAATATTTTGCATTACTTTTTTGGGAAGAGGATTCTGTACACATGACAACGTTTTTAGCGTCATTGCTGTACCATGATCTTCAGAACCTGGGCACATACGAGATATATATTTAGCAACATTATTTTGGAGTGGATAGAGATTAAATGATACCGTAGTTTAGAAAACACCAGCTGGCCTGTTGGTAAGAGGTATTGGGACATTATTATATGCGAAGCAGTCACGCTTTTAAAACTAAAAATGAGTAGCGCCATTGCTATTTGGGGCTTAAAAATATACCGCAACAGAATTAAAATGCCTCACTGGAAAGCGACATGTAGTAACTATCTCAGCAAAACTGCAGCAGATGGTGCTTTGAGTGTTGAAAGAATCATGTTTAGCGCTGTTGCTTTGTGAAAGCTAGAGCCTTAAACTAAACGTTTACTGTGGTTCATCAATGCCCCACTGAAAAACGACAGTGCTTCGAGCTTCGAGTGTTCAAAGAATTATGTCCAGCATGATTGCTTTGGGTTAGTTGAATCAAAACGTTTATTTCTACACATTTACTTACAAGGCCCCATTGGTAACCGACATTGTGGCACCAATATCTGCAAAAGTGAAGTACTTGGAGCCTTGCTTCAGTGAGCAAAAATGTTCAGCATGATTGATTTAGTGTAGTTGAGTCAAAACGTTTATTTGTACACATTTACTTACAAGGCCCCATTGGTAACCGACATTGTGGCACCAATATCTGCAAAAGTGAAGTACTAGGAGCTTTGCTTCAGTGAGCAAAAATGTTCAGCATGATTGATTACTTGTAGTTCTTGCATAAAAATTGATTTATGGAGAAAAAATGTTTGCCATGTTTGGAGGCCCCTGACGCCAAAATTCGAATTTTCTGGGGGTACTTATCTATAACGTTTTGTAGCCCGTAAAAAGTAGTACAAGATGGCGTTGAGAAAATTCATTTTCACCGTGCCCCAATTTGCAATGTATAGAGTGTGATATCCTTATTTGGAAGAGTTGAGGTAGAACACTGCGACAGGAATAATGGCAAGTGGGGATCATGCTCGTCAGCTCCAGGCGGAGGAGAAGCTGCCCAAAGGAGAGGGAGATGAGAACTCAGGAACGGATGTGGAGCCGCTGGATCTTGAGGAGAAGATGAGTGTCATGAAAATTGATGACAAGAGCCAAGACTTGGCTGCTGTTGTGGAGGAGGAGGGTGGTGCTCAAGCTCTGGACTCCGGAGATGCTCTCACTCTGAAAAAGGATGAGGATGACGTGTCGCCAGCCCAGCTGTTAAAGGAATTGACTCAGGTTCCAGTTGAAGAAGCTGTTTCGGCTCAACAACCAGCTTTTGAAGAGGAGTATGAAAGCATCCGAAGCCTCCTGACTAACTTTGGGGATTCATTTGAAGGGCTGAAAGCTTTAATGGAACGGGTAAAGGTAAAGACAGACATTGAGATTGAAATATTCTTCTTCAAATCGCCTTTCAACTTGTACTATTTCTAATAAACTTTATTCCCATTCCAGGTTGCTCAAGCT
>JAQGAP010004552.1:0-10290 GCA_034697805.1 Orchesella bifasciata
TATCTAAACTGATAAAAGGCGGTTTAGAGACAACTTTTAAGAATTTACAAATTTATGTAAATCGTTTGAGGTTTATCAAACTTTTGCTTCCGTATTTTCTACGATGATTCATTCAGCATTGATAAATTGGTAAGACCAGTAAATTTCTAGAAGCACACCACTGTGCGGTGGTTTAGTCCATTACACAGATCGTTTGTTACAAGATAGTAAATGTAAGAAAATCCTAATGATATTGTACATTTTGTCATATTTTGCTACGTTTTTGTTACATATAAGCTAGAAGATGAAGTTCGCTGTGTCTCGTCGAAGTACTGTGTATCACTCATGTACATCACGTATTTTTAGAACAAAAGAGAAAACAATATACATTAGTAAATGATTCAATCCAACAATTTTTACACCTTTGTCTAAGACGCCAGTAGTAATTTACGCTCGACAAATTTTTAGTCTAACGTTTTATCATATTTTTAAGCCATGATAGTCGAATAATAATAATAATGTGTTGTTGATACTATTATAAAATATGTCTAAAGTTTATGATAACTATAACATAAGTGTATTATCGATAACAATGATATTAAAAGAACTATATGAACAAACAAAACTTAACAATTGACTACACACCATTTTTTATTGTGGATTCCATCGCAAGACAAACTGTCGGAAATGATAAAGGTCAAAAACTTCACCCTCATTCATTCATTCCTTGCCTCATATCATCTCAAAGTCGCTTGTCATTCTTAAGTCAAATTAAGACACAATTCCACCTTGTGTTAATAAAGCCCACGGACGGCTCACATCACATAATGTTACGAAAACTGACTGCATACAAAGTGTTAACTACCATATTTCATGAGATAATCAGTACTGATTTCATATGTAATGTGCACCAATTATATTATTGTTGCTTACTAAAAACAGTGCTAAATCAATCCTCCTGTGTATTTCACCCTATGAATTATGATTCATTCATTACCAGAGAGTGCACCAGCCAACCCTTTTTTTACTGCATCCTTGCATTTTCCCCCCACCACGAATATCAACATGTCTATTATCATGATCATCACTTTTATAATCTCTTTTTTTTTGCATCCCACCAGTGATCTGATAGTTATTCAGTGCAGTAGTAGGGGCTTACACAGAGATTTAGAGATTGCATCGGATTGCAGACAAAGAGGTGTAATGCAACATAAAAAGTGAATTGTGTCAGGTAGGTTACAAAACCGCAGGTAACCATCATATATTCAGGTGTAGTATGGTAAGCGGATATTATGTTAGTGAGGATTCAACACTCAACCCAACCAACGCACATCCCAGAAAGTTAGGCTCGTACCTATTTAATATGTGTTCAAAATGCATGCATAATGACTTTGATACAGCACGACGGATGGATGAGGTTGTTGATGACTGCATTATTTAAGACAAGATCAGTTTTTACAACAAGGAAAATACGATGCTGCCTAAATATATAATGGTCTACTTTTCAAGTTGGAGATAAAACTTTTTGCTGGATTATTGCTATCCGCTTGTTATTTTAAATGCGAAAAACACAAGTAGGAAGTTTTCATTCTCGAGACTATTGTCATCAATATCAATGATGACATAATGTTTTATGTTTTTTTACAATTCACCCTTGAAGTAGTGACGATGGACAAAAAGGTTTGGTTATTGTGTATTACACAATGTGTGAATTAGTCAGGCGTCTTTAAAAGAAACATGTCGTCTTTCTGATTGTCACCAAGAATTATTTATAATCAAGTTTTTACTGATGACTAAAGCATTAATAAGGAAACTCATAAAGCCATGGTTTAATTTTTGATCACGATTTGTATTTTGGAGAGGGTGCAAATGGACATTGTTTCCTTGTTGTTCTGCATGAGAAATGAGGTGAGTTTGATGATAATACCTGGAGAAGTTTTATAAATGGGAGTTGAGGATTAAGAACCAAAGTAGTTATTTGTACTTGACTCTATATTGCTACTTATGCAGATTTATCGCTTAAATTACTCCAGCGATGAATGAGAATGACAAGATCTATTTTTGTACCAGGAAATCGTGAACAACATAATTATGTTAATCTCTTGTATTATGAGAGAATTCATTAGGGGTATATCTATCATCATCTCATGAATACTTTCCATTAAATAGGAAAACGCGAGTTCATCATAATTTGTTTAAATTTTGAACATTTTTGTCTGAAAAGAAAGGCGGTTTTTTTATAACGTTCATAACTTCATGATTGAACTATATTTTTACGAGAAAAAATTTCATTGACTCAACAAAGAGAATGAACAACTCAGTTTTTATTGAGAATAGGAGTGAAAAATCATTAGGGGAGAATTGTAGGACACGACAATTTTTATAGAAATCATCCACGGACGGTGACATTATTTTGGAAAAGCCAGTCCAAATTACAAGGTGTACAAACCCGTGTTTATCCCAAATTTACTAATTCATAGTCACGACACCGTGACGAGTGACAAGCTGGCAAGTATCACTTTGATGAGGTTTATTTGTCGTTTAAATGAATGGTTAAGGCTATAAAAAAGAAGATTACATATTTTTTGGAATGGCCAACAATATGCCACCAATTTCGAGCTTCACTACCTGCTCAAACTACTATTATTTAGTTACCTACCAAATCTCAAAATGTTTTATATAATGCTCAAAACAATGTTTAGCAGTCGCCTCTAAATTCCTTCGCAGGGATACACGTCACATTTTGAGGGCTTGGGAATACTATGAAATACACAAGCTGAGTGTAAAAATGTCAATAAATTTCTATCCGTCATGCGCCAACGATCGAGATGAGATAGTGAACAATGACTTAGAACGCGTGTAGGTGTGTTCTTTGATTACACTATCTCTCAGAAAGTCATTAATTCGATACGTTTATCAAGTTCTACAATCATTTATATTGTCTATGGGAATGGGGTTTCCATTTTCCATACATCACACGTATTTTGTCTTGTGTGTGAATCATCGTGAAAGTGGATAAACCCAGTTTACCGCAGAAACCTGGAAATTCTTTCACTGTGTTGTTGCTCTCTGATTTCGGAGAATGTCGAATGAGTGTATAAAAAGCAATCTCTTGAAGGTTATTGAATATATTAGACTTTTAAATTTGCTACTGTGTGAAGCAGTCAGTTCAGATTTTTATGGTTAGCTAACGCTGTTCAAATTTATAAATGGTTTTTTCAACCTTGAACTTATAACCGAAAAACACTGTATATCAGTATCAACATTCTCTTTCTCTATGGCATACTCGTGTTCATTTTTTGTTGCCACTGAAATACAGTAGTAGCAACTAACTACATAATGACAGGTAAATGTCGATACTTTTATGGGATTATTATTCATCTACCACCACCAGCTACATTTTTTATGACAGAAACATGCAAAATGACATTCTAATCCTTGCGAGCGATGGGTGCTTTTGTGAGTGCTTTGCTCCAAATTTTTTAATAACTACTTGGCAATAACACCTAAATTGTTCATTCATATAATTCATACACTATGTATGTTGTGTGGATGGCTATTATCGAGTTTACTACTTTGTTATAGTAGAATGATAATCCGTACTTGGCCATTTCATTCATGAGTATGAAACGAGCTAACGCACATTATGGGGGAAACTATCAAGTGTAAATTACTTTTTAATTAAGTACGCACATTCAAAGTCAATGTAATTAGACCAAACAAGCTATGATTAAACTCAGAGACTGTCAGTAGCTATAACAAGATATTAAACAGAGATATTACAGTTCACATGCGCTCCGTTTTGATAATAATGTAACTGTTACATGCACTCACGCCTCCTCGCGCTGCTCAACTGTGGAAAAATTGAGCAAAGTAACGTAAGATTCCTAATCCAACCAGCATTCTAGCTGATTTAAGAAATTTATGTCCGAGGATTACCGTGACATGTTCATCCTTGATTGTGAAATTGGTTTTTCAAAAATAGTTGGTTACTTACACTATCAATACTTTATACATTCACACAGACGTATTTAAACGTGACAATGTGTCTTGCAGCTAATTGTAAGACGAGACCACTCGAAAAAAAGGCAACAGCGCAATCCAATTTGGGATACAATTCATTTGTCTACTTTTATATCATCAGGGGCTGCAAAAGCATGTAAAATTTGATTAAAACGATGATTCCCGTTACAATTGCATTGCTTTTTTACAGTGGATTTACATGCATCCATTATTTGTTATTTCTCAATACAGACAAGGTCTCGTTTTCTCTGGTGCACACTGCACACACTCAGTTTTGAAAGAGGGGCTACACGTTTGAGTTTTAAGAACATATACCATTATTATTACTACTGGTTGAGCCTCACTGATTGTGATGTGATGACTGAATCGATCCCTGCACAAATTGAATACTTTATTTTTCGAACCTTCAATTCACCATACTCATGCTTCGGAGGAGAGCTGCTACTGCATTGAAGGGAGTCTAATCAATTATCTAGAGAAAACTTGTTGGTTTTTAAAGAGAATGAGAGAAAAAAACTATCACGAAATTCAATTGTCATCATTGCACACATTTTTAACTTCAAGGGAATTTATTTTGAATTAAATTGTAAATTGTAATGTAATATATTTATCTCATTATATTATTAGGCTTAATGTAATGTAATCACCACCAGCTTAAAATTCATTTGAAGTTGGTTAGCGTGGTTTTACTGGTCGAGAGATCACGTACAGAGGAATCTGTGTGTGGATCTTGAAGATAAAAGGTATTACCTTACTAAACATCAAGTAAATTTATAATATGTAAGAATGAATGCAGGCAGCTTT
The DNA here is from genome assembly GCA_034697805.1 of Orchesella bifasciata. NCBI lineage: Eukaryota > Metazoa > Arthropoda > Collembola > Entomobryomorpha > Orchesellidae > Orchesella > Orchesella bifasciata. The sequence goes on from JAQGAP010004552.1 coordinate 4,807, forward strand.
TATGTAATATATGGAAAACACATAATACTCTACCGCTTCATTTAATCAACAATGTATGAAACCCAAGCTTGCTTTCAATGCGTGCTCCTATTTAGACAAAAGAGTGAAACCATCATCACATCAAATGTGAATGGTGCCATTTTGGTGTTAAAAATCAGAAAAAAGCGTTAAACAATAATTGTGAAATGCGTTTTATATTTATTTCGTCACACAACAGGCTCCCACTTTTCAATAGTCGCAGCGTTATCCAATTCCAACTCCTAAACCAACCACACTAATAAAATCAAGAGTTGACAGAAGCGCAAGCGTGAAGCAAACTCAAATGTCACCATAAATTCAAAGACAAATTCGTAGTTTACTGCTGATATCATCTATCCACATCGATTCGCATTCAAGTCGCCGTGTCTTGTATTTCCATATGCATGGATTTTTCTGCATAAATAATGCTCATCAAAGCCCATCGAGCACAAACAGATCAGATCATTCCTATGGATTATTTTACTGGCTAGCATCAAAAGTTTGAGTTGATGTGTCGTATGGATAAGTAAGTAGACTAGAAACGTCACACATGTAATATGTGTGCCATCAGCCATACCATGAATATTTTTTGTTCATTTACATAACGAAGTAATTAGAGGAGCATAAAAGAATGTGCAAAAATTCCAGTTTCTAAAAATCCAAATATAACAAGTACTCAGGAGCCGCTGTGGTATGGCATTATCAGCATAATTGTCCCCTTCTCAATCTAAACTAATAATTTCAATCTTTCCTCAACTTAACGTTGTAAGAAACTGAAGATAAGAGGCGTAGTGTTAGGCAGTGATGCAATGTTGTAATAAAAACGTATTTTTATTAAATTCACGCCAAACCATCTCACAGCAAACAAGACGTGGTTGGCACTTCAACACTGCCGAAACAACTTCTGGATCAATTTTCTTGATCTGGTTTGTCTACATGATGCGTGACTGCATAAAATGATAGACTGCTGTGACTACTGCATCATGAGAAAGACAAAAATTCACTCATTTTTTCTTATATTGATTCGACAACTTGTGAGCATAAAAATAGCACACCTTGCATCTCTTCCACTATCTACATATAAATCCCACCACACAAATGAAATCAAGAATAGTTTTGTACAATTGAAAAATGTATTATTCATTTCATTTATTCCCTAAAACAAAAGATTGACTGACTGGCTGAACACAAGACAAAGTATAGTTAACTACTAAAAGCAAAGCAATGTCAGTGCCAAACAGTTTCACTATCGTTCTTTTTCATGCAAAACTAAACACAAGCGCGTTATTCTTCGTAAAGCACCCTAATTCAATTGGTTGGAAAGGGAAAACGAACGAAATGAAGAGTTGTTTTTCCACCTGATACTCCCTTAATATGCAGAGCACATTTTTGTGTTTGCAGTTTGCACGTATGCACTTGTTCAACCATTTTAGATACATAGTACAAGTCTTTAAGAATAATCCATAATTTAGATCATAAAGTACTTAGTATGTTCCTGTGTGATGCTGCAGAAGTGAGTGAAGGTTTCACTCTTTTTTGAGAGATGGATGATCCTATATAGACTACTGCAAAGGACTAAACGATGGCAAAAGTGCAGCAGTCCTAACATCAAATCAACAAACAGCAAACCAGACCAAGACCCTGATGATGATGATGCTTTTTAACAACAGATAGTCAAGTCGAGCTGTGCTATAATGCAGTGGAAATGTTTAATAACCAACACTAATGGCTTAAACGTAACTCGCATGGTGCTGATGCACACCAACGAAAATGCACAAATACGCGAGTATAATATGTATGGTTGAGGGTAATTCTGAGTGGGACTTACTTAAATCCCTTTTTACATCTCACCTAAAGTAAAAAAAAAAACAGCAGGAATGTACTTAAAACACACAAAACCCAGCATGCAACAGCCTCACCAACTCTCCTTCAGGGTATATCTGCTCAGTCATGATGTGTATATTTATGGATGCATGTTTGTTGTAAAAAGAAGAATGGAAACTGTGATACTACAAGGCGTCCTTTCTGCAAACTAAGTAGCAAAACATGAAACATATAACATAGCATTGATAAAGCGCGTCTCTTGTCTGAGTAAGTCTGCAAAATGAGTGACTGACTCAACAAGCACATGGAGATGAGATGAGAATCGGTCTCCTAAAATGCATGCTGATCTTGGATACAACAGAGATTCACAATGCTTCATGTTATAATAAATGTATGTATGTATAATGTGTAAAATATGGCTGCTTCTGTCTCAAAAGAACCTTTTTTGCCTGAAAAGGTATCAAATCAAAACCCTTTGATGATTGCAGGTTAGTCTGCAGTAAGTAAGTTAAGTAGCAGCACACGGTTTGCAGTTTCCACAGGTAGACTGTAAGGACTGCTGATTTATCATTCTTTGTTCCAGTTGGCTACACTCTTAAGTACGCATCCATATTTTGCTGCTTGTTTCCCTTCAAAAAATTGATTTGGACTGGAGATCCTGGAGTTGTTTTCATCATCAATAATAGGCTTTTCAAAAAAAAAGTTTCAAAGTTTAATTGTTTTGTACAACGAATTGTTGGTAAAAAACATAAAAACAAAGTGCGAAACTCAATTTGTCAAGTTTTTCAACCCGGAAATTGGAGTGACATTTGCTCACACTTGTTAAACACATGTGTCATTAGTCATTCCGTCGGAAAAGGGAATAGCCTTCAAAATTTACACAGGCTCATTGCCTGTTTCAACCCACACAGTTCTTCTGCCGCTGGGGTGGCCACCGAAATTGGGAAGCAGCAGTAGTAAATCGTGCCTTTGGTGTGGTGTATGCAGAATTGGAACATAAAGATAAATGACAGCTTACTATCATCATCATCATCATCACATCACCTTAGACAGCAACAATGGAATCAAAATCAGAAGTGGTAAATCCTTTTGATCCCTTAATTGCTTAATTTTGATATGACTCAGAGTGGCTTCAAATATTATTATTATATAAGGTAGTAGTGCAAGCTTCGGGACTGCTTAATAGCTTTTAATGTCAGTGTCAAGATCATTAACGGAGCTCCCATCATTGAATAATATCACTAGACCATACTTGCTCATGCCTTTTAAAGCATGTCTTGTCGTCTACTACTATCTTCTCTTCATTTCCATTTCACATAATGTATAAAGTCATAGTACACTCACTTTTTATTGTAAAATTGTAAACACATAATAAAACACTGGCTCTCTTCTTCTTCACGCCAATCATCCATCATGTGTGTAATCATACTTTGTATAACTTTGTTAGCTTTTTTCAATATGCAGAAGCTAAACCAAGAAGAAATGTAGATGGCAGGAAAATTCATTGGGAATAATAAATGTAGACAGTGCCAAGCACAAAAGACCAACCGGTCTCTAGGTTATAGCCTTAATGCCTAATGAAAACTATCTGTTTTATGGAAGGATCATTTTTGCTTACAGCTGGATGGCTACTAGCTTTTAATAAGCTCATAAGATGCAGTCTCTTGAAACAATGATGTACTGGATATATGGATGGTGCATCTTTCTTTTATGGTTGATTTGTTGCTGCAACAAAACAATTTATTTTATTCTCCTCAACAACTGATATTTATAGGACAGGCTGGATGTTTACTACTTAATCTTTGTTTTGTTGGTTTTCAAGTTCATTCCTTTTGTTTTAAATATCCTCTTTTGCAAAGGCAATTTATTTGCGTTGTCAAATAGTTGATGATTTGCTGCAACCTCCAAAAAGCTCATCTGCTTAAAAATGTCTTCCTAGCAAATATCGTGACAATGAGTATCCGATGACATTTTAGTGGCTTAAAGCTTCACTGACAAAGGAGTCAATGCATAATACCAGTATCATCATTGGGAATGCTGGCCATCAGCGTTGTAATGATATCGAGCTAAACGTAATTTATCATTTGTTGAGTCCGTTATGTTGCAATATTACTCCTAATGAAATACATGTGCACGCAGGACTGTCATGTAGAAATGCAGCAAATATAGCTAAATTAACTTGCATTGGTCACACTACTAATCAAAAACAAAAGGTAATAGTGTTAAATAGAAAAGTGGGAAAAATCAGCAACGGCCAGGGTCTACTAACAATCTTGAATTTCTTGGGTAGATTAGTTTTTATGGAGGAATGACCAGAGAATACATACATTGGTGCATAGAAAATATATAATATGTAATAGATACACAGAAATATCTATGTAAATGAATATATATCAAATGTAGTCTACACCTACACTACAAACAGCGTGAATTGAATTGGAAGTACTCCTTGATGCAAGCTGGTTAATACCACGATGATAGTGATGATGAGTTTCAGACTTGTCCTTCTTTACAAGAGCGACTTATAACTTTTAGTATAATGCTGGCAAAAACCATTTAATTACCTTGCTCACTTTTTTAATATTCCACCGTTCCCATACTCCTGGGAACTTTTCCATAATCCCTGATTAATACTCCGCTGTGCTTTGCACTAAGCAGGCCTATGCAAACCTTCATGCTTTCGCTGTAACCACTCCAAACTAAAGCGTATATTATGTATGTATGGTTCATACCACTAATGTTGATGCAGTTGAATTTCTTGACCTTATTTTTATGTACTTTATTCATATAATTTGCAGCTTGGAAGTATCGAGACCCTTGTGTAAGCGGTTACACAATTTCGTATTCCATAAGCAATACACATCCTTCTTCAAACCCCGATTTTGACAAAAAATAATAATAAACCTCCAAAAATATTGATTGTGCCAAAACCGCAATAATGTACATCAGTTTAAGAATACATGGGCATCTTAAATAACAAAATTTTCCATAACTGAAGTATCCAGCAATGTTGAGACCATAATGTTGTTTAATTCTTGGGTTGTTTTCGTACTCAAATTGTGAGAGATTCTGAAAAGGTGTTTTTATCTGATGGGATATGGGAATCTTTTTGGTTTGGTGTTTGGAGCAAGAATAATTGAAGCTAATGCACATTTTTAGCGAAGATCCATTCTATACCAAGCTCGTGTTGCAGTGCAAACAGGGATATAATATTTGTGCACCATCACCGTTTATCCCAAAAAATTGCACGAGTCTCAACATATAACGGATATATGAATGTGCACACAACCAACGGAGATGATGGCGTTTTCAGCGTTGACAAAAAACTGCCAAAACAATTTGTATCCCTTTACTATTTGTTCAACAAATGACAGTTTTAAGATTATTTTGTGTTCTTTACAACAATTTCAAGGGATTGTCACAATGCATTGAAAGTTTGGTTCGGCAAATAAGTGACCTTCACCAAATTCAACCACGACCACTCTGTCTGTGACAAGATACCGTGAAAAAGTTGTGGAATTCTTGTGAAATCATTGTGACCTTTGCTGTAAAAAGTGTGCCTTTTCTGTTTACTCATGAATAATAAACCTTGGTTGCGGTAAAACATAAGCCCGGAAAGTGACAGGTTCCACAAATATGAGA
>JAQGAP010004553.1:0-10288 GCA_034697805.1 Orchesella bifasciata
TTTTCTGCGATTGTCGTGTTGAATAGAACTGGCTCCTGTCCCACAACTCCCATTTGGGATCTCAACCATTTTATGTTAAGCAGACGAATGTCCACACCGTCCAACGTGATTTGCCCTTCGGCAGGGTCATAAAGTCTTTGGAGTAACTGCACCAGACTTGTCTTTCCACATCCTAGTTTTAAATTATTTGCAATTATGAATACAACTCGCTTTTCAAACAGATTTAGTTAATTACATACCGGATGCTCCAACGAGGGCAACTGTTTCTCCAGGTTTCACTCGAATTGACACATTGTTTAGAATGGTGACACCAGGTCGGGAAGGGTATGAAAAACGTATATTTTTAAACTCAATATCACCACTAGATCTTCCTGTTGGGAAAATTCCTTCTTCTGACAAACTGTTTATTTCTGACTCTCTAAATGTGTAATATATTTTTTTTAAATCCAGTTTTTTAAAACGTCTCCAGGAAAAAAAATAATGAGTTATTATAGAGCACCTATCTAAAACGGGGAAAATACCCTCTGCTGCAGCTGGGCCCCCACTAACGGCTTCGATGTAGTCAGAAGATAAGCCAAAGTAGAGTCCAGTCATCATCACACTAAAGAGGATCTAAATATTCGTATTTTCATCATCTCACCACGTTCTTAATCAAGGATACAATTTATTTTCAGCAATTTCCTCACCACGAGAAGGTTATCAGGCCCATAAAGTCTATCTCCAGTCTCCCTTGAATTAACGACGAGAACAGAGCCATACCAAAATGCGTATGCAAAATTACAAAGGGAGACCAGCCGAAAGGAACCATTTAGCAGCCCAGTGGGAAAGTGTCTCTTGTATATCGCAACTTGTTTTGCATGTAAAATTTTCTTATCGTATCTTTCCACCTCTTTAGTTTGACCATTGAACGCCTGAACTGTTCTGATATTGGATAGAACTTCTTCAGCAATAGCGCCTGCCGCTGCGTAGGACTTTTGTTCTTCAGCCGTCGATTTGCTCTGAATATGTTCATCAAGGCCACTAAGAATGGCGAGCACAGGTACAAACGCGAGTAGTGCCAAGGTCAACTTCCATCCCACGGCGAATGAAAGTCCCGTTAAAAAGAGACAGTTCATAATGGCAGCAACGAACATTCCCAACTTTTCACTCATGGAGTGTTGGATTTTTATCATGTCACTAAAATTTAGATAACAAAGTCTTAACAAACTGCATGTTAAACAATAGTTTTGCATTACTTTTTTATATTACTTACTCCACCATTCTGGAAGAAAAGTCTCGCTTTGCATTCTTATCAAACCAACTTATATCTTGCTGCATAAGCTTACGAAAGTATTCCTTCCTTATCTTATTAGCCTATCGAGAAGGGAAAAATAATAGCTGTCGATTTGGTTGAGTAAGTTCTTTTAGAAAAGCTTTCTTACCTGCTTTTCAGCTACGTAGTTATGTAACATAACAAAGAGGTAGCCTGCAACCAGTTGGAAAGCTCCAAGTGAGCTTTGATACATTACAAACTTCTCCACACTCTTCATAAACGGGGATGACTCCTCTGCACTGGGCGGTGGACACTGTCTCGAGCTGTTTGATGCGTAGTCCACCATGGTTTTGGTGAACTGCCCAAATGTATAATTTGCCCATGCTGGAACAACACCAGTTAGAGTGGCAATTAGGAGAGCTAACACTACCAGAAACTTTTCCCAGTTGGTTGAGTAGCGATACTGAAATCAAATGTTGTAAAATGATGTTAATTAAACTGCAATTTAATAATTATGCAGTAGGAATTCCTTGCTAGCTAACCAGACTAAAATAGGAAACACGGGTATTCTCCTCCTCTGAATCAGCAACACTGCCCGATTCAGTTGATGACTGACCACCGGCATTCGTTTCTAGCAGAGCCCTTAACAGATAAAAAAATTCATTTAAAAATTTGCATTATTAACATCAATGTTATTACTTTATAGATATTTTTTTAGATTACCGTTTATCGCTGTATTCATCCATATCCTCTTGCGAAACTGGAAGACAAAAATGCAAATTGACAAAACATAACAATTCCAGCCACGGTTCTGCCAAGAAATATGCATACTCATGTGTTGAAAGGGAAATACCTTTAAATCCAAAAAACAATCCAACACAGACGATTACGATTGACGATGACAAAAACGTGTCACAAAGACTTTGACAAACTGTTAGTTGCAAAGTTTAGCCGGCTGTTCTTTTCACTTTTACTTGAATCTCTGTCAACTTCTATCTCATACTACATCTTGATAGCAACAACGTGATAAGTTTTATTCAAACCTCAAAGTTGTAAAAAATAAGACCAGATTGGTATTTGGTAACCGGTTTAGTCAAGTCACAACGTTCAGTGAACATTGTTCACCGACCCAGTTACACTACTGTATTGCTGTAGCAATGCATTTAGAAGTGTTACCTTACCTGCAAATAAAACACATATACCAATTTTCGGATCTGCAGATTGTTTCTGCAACTACTTCGCTTCGCTCTACAAACCTGTTTTTTAGTCAAGGTCACCAACCCGTGCTGATGATTGGGATATTCGTGGTCCATGCTGCGCAAGTTTCTTGCTGTCATTCAACCTATTTGTCTCGTCTTTCTTCCAAACTAAATACCAGCTGCCTCAGCTCAATTTGTCCAACACCGGCCGGCTGCAATTCAACAAGTTTGACTTCTTCTGGGTTATGATTTTTGAAAGGAAAAAATAAATGCAAGTCGAGCTCAGCACATGACATGAGCCTTGCTACTTTTCGCCCTTTTTGCAAACCACGGATACAAAATCATTTATGTCCAGTCTCAAACGCAAATGTCAAGCCAATAAATATCATTTTATTTTGCATACAAATATATTGATGCTAAGTCGGTGAACAAAGGCGAAACGAAAGTTTTAAGGTGTTCACAATGCCCCAATATTTTTGTCGTATTTACATCTGCTTCCTTTTTTAATGCATCGTGATTCTTTGTTCGCTGCTGTTCTGATGCTTTTCTGTTGAGTATGCAATTTTTATTTTGTTTTAAAAGCGAAAAATTGATTTGATAAAATTGAAACTGTTCACTTGATAGTTAAATGGCTTGAATTTTGATTGGTATTAAATACAGACATTTTTATGAACTGCATATTACATACATTTGGGATATGTGACATGAAAACGAATAAACGAGTAGCGTGAAATAATATAATTTCATACATTCCATAGTTATTTATTTATACGAGTTGCTGCTGAGTTTTATAAAATCGTCAATGCTAATTCGTCTTGGATTCTTGATGTAAAGTTCAGTGTTATCACTGCTCGAAGAGATGAAAGGAAAGGATGGTTGCGATCTTAAATCTGTCAAGTTTCAAGATATTGTCAATCAACGAAGTCACATTTATACTAATTAAATTGCATACTATGTTGACAGTTGACCAGACTCAAATCCCATTGCAGCTTGAGTTTGTAATATTATTATGGCAAATGAACCTGGATGAATGTGTAGCTTGATCTTTGGAAATTGTTGAAATTATATTAGATGGTTGACTGGAATATTTCATACAGATTCTCGTTAGTAGTTGTTATAAGCAGAATCAAGTTAAACTGTCTTGTCAATTAGATTTTTTGCCTTCCAGATGACCAGTTTAGCAAGAGGATATGGAAGAAGATAGTGATATAAGGTAATCCCAAATATGTATATCTCTAACGTAATAACATTGTTAAATTTATGAAATGTTAATTTTTTCCATGCGTTAAGGGCTCTGCTAAAACCTTCAGAAAGTTACACAAACTTTGCTGGTCAGTCATCATCAAATGAATCTGGCAGTGATGTTGATTCAGAGGAGGAGAAAGTCAGTGTGTCATATTTTAGTCTGGTTAGCTTTCAACCATTTTTGTATTCCATAATTATTATGTAATGCTTTTATAATCACAAATCGGAGTTTAATTACAGCTTTGTACATCATTTGATTTCAGTATCGCTACTCAACCAACTGGGAAAAGTTTCTAGTTGTGTTAGCTCTCTTGATTGCCTCTCTCACTGGTGTTGTTCCGGCATGGGCAAATTATGTATTTGGGCAGTTCGCCAAAACCATGGTGGACTACGCTTCAAACAGCTCGAGAGAGTGTCCACCACCAAGTACAGAGGAGTCATCCCCGTTTATGAAGAATGTGAAGAAGTTTGTAATGTATCAAAGCTCACTCGGAGCTTTCTCACTGGTTGCAGGCTACATCTTTGTTATGTTACTTAATTACGTAGCTGAAAAGCAGGTCAGAAAGCCCTCTCTAAAAGAGTTACTCAAACAGAGTCGTCAATTTAGCAACTATTTTCCCCTTTTCGATAGACGTATAAGATAAGAAAGGAATACTTTCGAAAGCTTATGCAGCAAGATATGAGTTGGTTTGATAAGAATGCAAAGCGAGACTTTTCTTCTAGGATGGTGGAGTAAGTAGCTCATTATTTAGAAATACTTTAAAATATTCAGGTTGTTAATTGAGAATTTATTTTAGTGACATGCTAAAAGTGCAAAACGCCATGAGTGAGAAGCTAGGAATGTTTGTTGCTGCCATTATGAACTGTCTCTTTTTAACGGGGCTCTCATTCGCCGTGGGATGGAAGTTGACACTAGCATTAATGGCTTTTATACCTATGCTTGCCGTTCTTGTTGGCATTGATGAGAATATACAGAGCAAATCGGCTGCCGAAGAACAGAGGGCTTACGCAGAGGCTGGCGCAGTTGCTGAAGAAGTTCTCAGTAATATCAAAACTGTTCACGCGTTCAACGGGCAAAGTAAGGAGTTGGAGAGATATGATCAGCGAATTTTACATGCAAAAAAAGTTGCGAACAAGAGACACTTTCTCACTGGGCTGCTAAATGGTTCCACTCGGATGGTAACCCTTTGTCATTTTGCATACGCGTTTTGGTATGGTTCCGTCCTCGTCGTTTATTCAAGGGAAACTGGTGATGGACTTTATGGGCCTGATAACCTTCTTGTGGTGAGGAATTAGCTGAAAATAAATTAAAACTTGCTCTTGTTCTGTATCCTTCAATAAAAACGGGGTTAGATGATAAAATACAAATATCTAGATCCTCTTTAGTGTGATGAACACTGGATTCTACTTTGGACAATCGTCTGACTACATTGAAGCCATTAGTGGGGGTTCAGCTGCAGCAGAGGTATTTTCCCCGTTTTAGATAGGTGCTCTACAACTAAAATCATTATATTATGGTGTGTCAGCATAGCCTTTCAAAACCCTAGATTTGGTTGAATGTTGCACTTTTAGAGAGTCAGAAATAAATAGTTTGTCAGAGCAAGGAATTTTCCCAACAGGAAGATCTAATGGGGATATAGAGTTTAAAAATATACGTTTTTCATACCCTTCCCGGCCTGGAGTCCCCGTGATAGAAAACGTGTCCATTCGAGTGAAACCTGGTCAAACAGTTGCCCTCGTTGGAGCATCCGGTAGGTAATAAACTAAATCTTTTTGAAACAACGAGTTGCATTCCCGAATAATTATAATTGCAAATAATTTCAACCTAGGATGCGGAAAGTCCACATTAGCTGGGGTAACCAAAAGAGATCAAATCCCTTTTTTTTGTGCTCATGCTCAAATCCCATTGTAAACTAAAAATTAAGAAATTATAATGCGTCCAGCTACTCCAAAGACTTTATGACCCTGCCGAGGGGCAAATCACGTTGGACGGTGTGGACATTCGACTGCTTAATATAAAATGGTTGAGATCCCAAATGGGAGTTGTGGGACAAGAGCCAGTTCTATTCAACACGACAATCGCAGAAAATATTTCGTTTGGGTTGAGCGGAGTGAGCCAAGATGAAATTGAGGCTGCTGCAAAACAAGCGTATGCCCACAACTTCATCATGCAGCTGCCGCATGTATTTTATAACTGCATTTCTACTATATGCGCTGCTTTCTCCATTTTATTTTATTGAAATGGAATTGTTTTTGATTACAGGGCTATGAAACTCGAGTAGGTGAGAGAGGTGGGAGCTTGTCTGGTGGTCAAAAGCAGCGAGTTGCTATTGCGAGAGCTTTGGTACGAAATCCGTCTGCTCTTCTTCTTGATGAGGCAACATCCGCACTTGATTTCCAAAGTGAAAGCATCGTACAAGCCGCATTGGAAAGAGCTAGTCAAGGCCGCTCAACCATTATAATTGCTCATAGATTAAGCACAATTAAAGCTGCTGATGTGATTTACGTGGTTAATAAGGGTTTGGTAGGTCGCCATTAAACAGTATTATTTCACGGATTGTTGCAATCTTTCACCCCTTTGGCTAATATTATACAGATTGTGGAACAAGGAACTCATACAGAGCTCATGGAAAAGCGTGCTAACTATTACCAGCTAGTTTTGAGTCAAGAAGAAAGTAAAATTATGAGAGGTGACCCTGCAGAAGAATCTGAAAGAGAAGAGCTGGAAGAAAGTTTGGTTGAGGAGAACATGCAAACTGATCGAGGAACTGGAAAAATCTCTTGCCGTACACGATTAATAAGCGTGACATCCGCTGACTCTGTTCCTAAACCTATTGAAGAAACGGAAGTATGATCAAAATTTTCGTGGTAATTTTCAGATGCTCAAAGTTTAGTAACACCATTTGATTGAATTACCAGGACAAGAATAAGGAATCTGACACCGTTAGTTTCTTTCGTCTGTGGAAATCAAACCTTCAAGAGTGGCCATATCTTGTCATTGTTCTTCTCTGTTCAATTGTCAAAGGGCTCCAGTTACCAACTTACGCCTATATTTTCGGTGATTTTATACAGGTCTGTTTTATTTTCTATACATCCAGCTATGTTGGTCGCAGATCTTAACTGACGAATTTTCCAATTCTCAGTCATTCACAATTAAAGATGACGTGGAAGTAATAAATCACGGACGGTTTTATTGCTTCGCTTACCTTGCTATAGCTGTCGGGATAGGCATCTGCAGTTTTCTTCAAGTATGACTGAATTATTATCAATTATGCCATCATATTAATTTTTTAAATGGCATATTCGAACAATACTGATTATCGTTGGGCATAGCTAATGTTGGTTGGGTTTTCCGGCGAGTGTTTCACATATCGCATTCGGAAGCAACTGTTTTCCTGCTTGTTGGAGCAAGACATTTCTTTCTTTGACGAGCCACGGAACACAGTCGGGAAGCTGACAGCAAGACTCTCAACGGATGCCTCAAGTATTCGTGGGGCAACTGGCAATAGATTGTTAGGGATTCTGCAGACATTCGTCGTTGTCCTTGCGTCTGGAGCCATGTCCTTCTACTATCTCCCAAATATGGCTGCGGTGACGATCGTCTTAGTTCCAGTCATGATGTGCATTTCGCTGATGGAAGGGAAAGTGATGAACTCGGACAACGTGATTGAGCGAGATTCGATTGAATCCTCGTGCAGCATTGCTGTGGAAGCTTTGAATAATATAAGAACGGTTGCGAGTCTCTGTGCTGAACGGCAGTTTATGGAGATGTTCGAGGAAACATTAGCGGCTTCACATAGAGTTAACCTACAACGGGCTCATGTTCGAGGGATTATGTACGGGATTGTGAGCGGAGGTCCAATGTTTTGCTACTGCACAAGTTTGTGGTATGGTGGTTATTTGGTGGAGCAGTCTTGTGCCAACATTGGAAACGTTTTAAAGTAATTGATTCAAGAATTATCTTCCAAATTTTGAGGGGTAATCTGAGATTCATTCTGAACACCTTTAGAGTTGCCGAAGCGCTTATCTACTGTACTTTCTCAGGCAGTGGAGCTCTCAGCTTCGCTCCTTCTTATGACAAAGCGAAACTCGCTGCTGTAAGAATATTCGAGCTCTTTGATACTACTCCGACAATATCAAGGTTTACACAAAGCGTGCCACCTTGCAACTTGGCAGTAAGTTCCAATAAATTGAGGGTAAAGTGGAAATAAGCCCAGTTCTACCCAATTTCCATCCCTATTCATTTATTGCACTGCTCTACTAGGGAACGGTGAAAGGGCAAGTGAATTTTGAAAATGTCAACTTTACTTACAAAAATCGACCATCTGTCAAAGTTCTCAAGAACTTGAACCTGAGTGTGAAACCTGGTGAAAGTGTGGCCATTTGTGGTCCATCTGGTAACTCTCTTTTCATATTCAACATAAAATTTCAAAAAAATTGATTGATAAGAAAATCATTTTTGATGATAGGAAGTGAAAAGTCGACGTGTGCAGCTTTAATCTTTAGATTTTATGATCCAACCACCGGCCAACTGGTAAGTAAATAAAGTAAGTATAAACACAGATTTGGCTAAATTTAAAGCAGTGTTTTGACTACCAAATAGAAATTCGATGGAGTTGATCTGCGGAGCTTGAATCTGGATTATGTGAGGTCGCAAATTGGACTCGTGTCCCAAGAGCCCATCCTATTTGATTGCTCCATTAGGGAAAATATAGCGTATGGAAACAACGAGCGAAATGTAGAAATGGAGGAGATCATCAACACAGCTATTGCCACCAACATGCACAACTTTATCACTTCGCTTCCAGCAGTACGTTTACGTTAGTTCTATAAAAAAGGGATTTTTTGCTGATGAAACTACTCCAAATTAATTTCTGTATTATATCAGGGATATGAAACGAGAGTGGGTTTGCTGGGAAATCAATTGAGTGGAGGACAAAAGCAGCGTATTGCTATTGCACGGTAGTTGGCAGTTATTTAAAGTTGTTGATTATTTTCCTAATAATCAAACTAGTGCGATTTAGAATGAGCAAACTTGCTTGTTATTTAGGGCGATTTTACGCCAACCCAAATTGCTGGTGTTGGATGAAGCGACTTCCGCTCTCGATAGTCAAAGTGAAGTTGCCGTCCAGGCAGCACTCGACACTGCGAGAACGGGAAGAACAAGCGTGACCATTGCCCATCGCCTCAGCTCCATTCTCAACTCAGATAAGATCTTTGTGATGAAAGGGGGCAGAATTGAGGACTCTGGCACACACGCCCAACTCATTCTCCGAGATGGAATCTACCAAGCCATGTGGAAGGCACAGTCTTCCCAGCAATCCGAAGGCTCGTCATGAAAACACGAACTTTTACTAGCTTTAATTTGTTAAATTTCATTTCTTTTAAAATACGTTTAGTAATAAATGCGTTTTATACCATTTCCGGATGGGTGACGTACCGGCGAGTTGAGAACTATTGCTTGCTAAATTAGTATCATAATCTCACTTCGCCCCAAAACTATAGGCCTATTCTTCAGCTGGAACTCGGAATCGCAATGAATCTCAGCTTACCCCACGCCAGCCTCAAAGCTGACTAGACCTGTCCTCCAGCTGTTGAACTCGGTGATGACTCTAGAGAATTATTTTATAGCTTAAAGGCAAAGATTAGCTAATTGTAATTAGCTAAGTATAATGAGGCTACGTAACCAACAAATGGCGTTAACCGTTTTGTCTTTGTTGCTTATAAAACTGTTTTATCTTATGTTACCCCACTTCCGGCAGCGGCAACGTCATCAGGTCTTGTTCAAAAAATGTTTTTTGTTTGCATAAAACGAAAATGCACTCATTCACCTCGAGGTCCATACTCCTTGCTCACCAGCACACCGGCAATTAGCCAATTAGTTGAGAGTTTGTAGAGATTCGCGATGCCTAAAAGAAGGGCAGAGTCCATTTCATCATCACCCTCCTCTTCCGCTGGGGACAGCAACAATATTGAAGGTTATGGCGGAGCAAAGAAGTCAGCTCAGCCACCACTGACAAATGGAAACGGGTCATGTAAAAAGGCGAGGAACGACTTAGCTGGTAACATATCAAAAGTTGATAACCTCTTCTGAAGATTCGAACGTAATTATTACATTTGAGTTGACACCCTTCGAATAAAAATGTATGATAAGTTTTAGAACAAAGGCCTGTGACATCAACGTCAACCCAACTCCAACAGGAACTTGGAATCATGATCGTGAAGGAGGAGGAAAGTGAGGGGGAGTTGGAGCCCACTGAGGTGACAGTTTCTCCGCCGGAAATGATGGAATTCGCTTGCTCAAGTTCAGCAGCTGCTCAGCAATCAAATCCCGAAGTGAGGAGTTCAAAAGGAGTTGCGTCAGAGGTACTTACTATAAAGATACCACCCCGGCCAAAAAAGGTACAGTGGACATTTGACATTATACATTCACCATGATCTTGAAATCGTAAATTCATTTATCTAAAACATGATTATGATTTAAACCGCATGAAAAGTACTTTGAAGGGTGCCTGCATGGCTGCAGAATCTTCCACGTGTTCTGCGAGCTAAAAGGTCATGTTCTGCGAAAAAATCGACTAAAATCCAAATT
>JAQGAP010004554.1:0-10287 GCA_034697805.1 Orchesella bifasciata
AAAAAAAAACCACGGGTGAACACTTTTATATTGCAGAGCTAATGTCGTACTTCATCACACGGACTTATTGAACATTATATTATTATCATAAATTGGCACATTTATCGCTTGGAACAAAATTGTACATGTAATGATATGGATTAGTAGTGATTTCGAGTTCCGTCATTCACTGAAAATTTGGAAGATAGTGATGTTAAGTACATCATTAGTGGCAGTTAAATTACAGACGATGAGATGACAGCTTCATAACTGTTATCAACGCAAAAATATAATAAAACACATCAAAAATACTGTTTAAATATTAGTTCCGAATTCTTACGCTGGTACTTAAAAAGACATTATTTAATCAAAGTACTTAGTACTGACGAGTGAGTGATTAAGGTTGTAAGGTTATGTAGCAATGGGAAAGCAAGATCATTTAATTTTCATGCTTTATCGCTATATTAATTTGTTTTTAAAATACTGAAGTGTAAAACTTAAAACTTAGATAGAGTTAAAGTGCAACCAGTAAGCGTCTAGTTGTTCTAATATCACAAAAAACTGCCAGTCGAGATCACAATTGTCGGCTGATTATCAACTTCATATGATATAATATCACATTATACTGCTCACTATTCTATTTCCCGGTTTTCCTTAGCATTAAATTTATTAAAGCATTCCCAATCATTTATATTACTCGTACTACAAAAATAGTTGTTCTTAAGCTACTGCATTACCTTCTAATACTAAAATTTCAATACATTCAAAATACGGCCTGGAAACCAGTTATCGTTCATAATTTGCAAGATCCTTACAATGATGTATTGAGAAAACGCCAAAAACATACTTCGGCCACATTTGTTCAGGGATTGATGCAGTCATGCCTTTCCGGCAAAATGAATTGTGTGCTTTTACATACGTTTAACTTCAAATATAGAACCACCAATTTTTACGATTATCAATACTACAATCCAACCCCATTTATCGAGTTTTTAACCAAATAAAAAGATCCACTCCTTGCATGACAGTCCTGCTAAATGAAGTTAATCTACATGGCCAAAAATTTAGTGCTCAGCTTAACGCCGCTCAAAATATCTTTGCTGATGGTAAAGACTTGTAAAGCTAGTCATAATTTTACTGAGTTGTCTCTCTGTCTGTCTATCCGTGTGCACTCTCCTGGCCACATGCGTTGACCGATGTGGACCAAATTTGGCGCATAGGTAGTATTCCACAAGGGGACTTCTGGAAATAACTTTTAGCCAAATCGGTTGAGCGCCGAAAGTCGTCCGATTTGGCTGAAAATGAGTATTTACGGGTAGTTTGACATGCTGAATCGAATGATGATACATTCAGCAACGTTTCTCAGTCCGCTTACGTGGCTTTTATTATTGTCTTATGGCTTTTAGCTTGCGTCTTGATACAAATGTATTTACGTTCAACATTTACTCACACTTAACGGTGAAATCATTACCGAATCTGCCAAGCTCTTTGTTTGATGCCCTCAAAACCACAAACATCTAGATAAAAAACCAAAAAGCGATGCCCAAGTACTGAAAGACGACCTTAATTTTTTGTGGATGAGAAGTAGACCTGTTTACGGTTGTATTTTTCATCAAATTCACCAATTTCAGATGGGACTAGCAGAATCTTCAAACATAAGATGTACTTGGAACGTACATAATGATAAATTTGATTTTTGGGAATCAGTTTTCTTCGATGAATTTGTATTTGAATCTGACAAAAGTTTAAAGGACTTTGTACTAATTTATAAAACAAAAACGTATTTTCATACGGCCACCTCAGTTTTTGGGAACAGACGGCGGTATGAATTTACTCAGAAGGAATTTAATGTTACAATCAATGGCTATTATACTCATTTTCAGAGTGTTTCCTCTGAATTTGTGGATGTCGGGTTAGGCAGACTCGAACATGCAGGAATGTTGCAAATGCTTCAAAGTGAATACAACCGGTTTCAGTTGAAGGGACGACTCATGAACGTGGAAAAACGTACGAACAATAGCAGAAAGCGGTTGAAAATTTTTCCACTGTTCTAAACAAACGTAAATCTTTTGAATCAGAGTTTGTAGAGAACAATCTTCACAAGTCTATGCCAACAACGTTAGACTCAGTTTTTGTAGCGTGGGTCCTTTCGTTTTGGTTGTAAGTTGGCTGTGTCGCAGTACTTTTACTTGAGCGGTTTTTCTCTCCCAGCTATTCTGTCAACATTACAATTGACATTGCCAGTGCAATTGCTAATTATATGGAGGGATTTTACTTATCGTATAACTGTAACTGTTGACACTGGAATATGCTCTTTACTGAACATAATTTAACTAAAAACTCGACTTGATCATCAATTATTTTTATTTTTATGAATTTTTCAAGCTCTATGTAAGTACGGTTACACATTTTATTTACGACTATCAATATTGTGAGAGTAATAGATTAGTAGTAGTAGAATGACCAGGATTTCCTGTCGTGTGTTTCCATAACCGTCTCGGTAGCTCAAGTGGTAGAGCATAAGGGGACAAACCCAAAGGGTGCTGGGTTCGATACCAGGCCGAGTCACTATATTTTTGTCTTTCCTTTCTTATACATAAACTCTCAGAGGCTCGCTCCTTACAATATTTTAGTGAATGGGGAAAACACATATGTTTTAATTAGTCCTAAAACTAATTTATTTTAGATTCATTCCCTGGCTAAAACATTGCCTAAATTGAATTGATTTATGAATTAAAATAATAATTTAGACTGGATTTAGTAATGATCATGTTGATAACCTTTCAAAATTAATTTCTAGGGAATTTGCGGATTCGACAGACGACGATCAAAGTAATTATTACATCACTAGTATAGTATAGTATTTATTGATTTGACCATATTGCCATCATACACGGTCATGATTGGTTTCACGAATAAATTCAATATTGAAGAAAATTGGTTTCACAATTACATTAATTATTGAAAAATATTGGTTTCACAATTACATTCTTGTTTAAATATATTTGTAATCTAAATTCGAAGTGTTAGAAAACGTTATTTTGAATTTTATACAAAGAGAGAAAATAAAATTTTGTCATTATTAGTAGGTGCTAAGCCAATATCTGGCTTTCACTGCTGAATTCCAGAAACTAAAAATGTGGGCGATTTTATCATTATTTAGTCCGCCATAAACGTTTTCCAAAAACGTTTCTCTCAGCAAGACCGGTAGACTAAGCTGAATTGCGGTGTTGAGTTTAGCTCCGAAAGACTTATAGTGGACGCATTCGCAAAAGATATGAAACACATCTTCAAGAAATCTTCCGCATAGGTCACAATTCGCAAACTTATTTTTTCGATCTCCCTTGAGCTCGCACGCTTTCTTGAAAAATATGTAGTTGGTTTCACTTCTGAACTGGAAGATTAGGCGCTTCATAGAGAAGCTCGAGTTCTCAATTGAGGTACTTTTCGGTTCAAGGTACTCTCTTAATTGCACTATACGAGTCATTCCGAGATTGCATGAGTTTCACTAGTTCATTTACATACGAGAATTTATGTTATTGCATCACTAAAACAACTGCATTACCAATATGTAGCTTCATGTAGGCCATTCGTTTAAAGCAAGTGTATATAAAAGATACAAGAAAGCTTAGATCTTTTATGTATTTAAACTAATTGTTCTTAACCATTCATAAGAACTCTTGTCACTACAAAACAACAAGTAACTGCACCAGAAAATCAGGAAACGTTGACACAAATTTGCCAAATGTGCCCCTGGTTACAGTTTAAGCAGAAATAACTAATACTATCTGAAAGAAGTGATATTATAAGCAACTTTGGCTAGGATAAGCTATTTTCACAATATCGGTATATTCAATCGTAATAAGCTGCATAAGACTAAGTGACTAAGAGAATGTCACATACATATGTTTACGTTGTCAAATATGAATATTAAATTGAATTAAAATTTTTGTAAACTCGAGAAAATCAAACTCGATATATTTTATTAGCAAACATTACGACACACTAAAAGTAATTATATTGATAAACCTTTAGTAAATCAAAATCCTATCTAAAGCACAGTTAAAAATATTGCATTTCAAGATAATTGAGATACGATTAGGTTATAGTGTTTACGAACATCAATGTTTATAATTTAAAAAATGTGTATTACTAGAGCGTATTGCATGTGAATGGCAAAACAAACCGAAGAGCTTTAAAATATTTAAACTAATTATCTTTAACCGTTTTAAACATTATTAAGTCTAAAAGGTAACAAGCAACTGCACCAGAAAATCAAGACACGTAGACATGAATTCACCAAATGTGCTTCTGGTTACTGAATAAAAAGGATAACATACATTAAGTGACAATGTTTTGCAGCTAACTATTCCCTTTCTATATAGCGACTTCCTTCCTACCTTATTTTTACTGTCTTTGAAGAAAGTATTTGATACGTCCGCAATCTTTCCAATTAGTATGCATTCTATGAAAACAAGGGGAACTATGAATAGAACGCTACATACAAGAAAGCCAAACATAACTAAACTAGAGTCAAGAAGAACTCCTGGGATAGTTATTAAAATGAAACTCGAACCTACCAACAGAATCATAAGACCCACATGATGAACAGAAATAAGCACGGACTCAAAAAATTCGTTAGCGAGCTTATTAAAAATCTGTTGTGTTCTAAAGCTCAGCATAACTTCATCATCCCACATATCCCCAAATGATGTCGTGGTAACCCTATGATGAAGAACATTTGTGCCTGATTTTCTAACTGGGCTCGACACACTTTGCGGTAATAAAGATAACAAGGTAATCAATCCAGTAGACATGTATAAATAAGCAAGTGTTACGACTGCAAACGCTGAGAAACCGCCGGAAGTTGCTGCATATACAAATAGGAATATTATAGGAAAACATTCCAACTCAGGCTTTACATCAATTTCTAACCAATCATGGAAAAGCTGATGAACTGGTTCATGCTTGCTACAAAAGATGGCTCCATAACTAACAGGTAAGATTATACTACCGCATGCCATTAGCATTATCAAAAGCTCTCCTTGTTTAAGAAGTCGGGTTTGTTTAGCCGTAAATTGTAATCCATTCTGTACCATCATTTTGTTCAGTTTATTAGAAAAAATAAAGGTTTGATTTATTATATACCTCAGAAGTTCTGCGAGATTTAGAATTCGAAAAGAAGCGATTTGTAGCAGTGTGATAAGGCAAGTGAGACCCCATCCGAATATGCATGTTGCAAAACTTTCTGGTGACAATTGTTCTCCGTCGTTTCCCTGTTGTTTTGTGTAAGTGTAAACTGCAAGTGATGATGTGTACAAACACCCACCATATGTTAAGTAATAGGCGTGATAATATAGGTAAAATGGGGGCTTGTTGTAAGTCTTTGTTGTGGGATTCCAAGCAGCTAATTGACAAAAGCAGAAATATTTGTGAAACAGGATACGGAATCGTATTGCCGACTTTAATAGTGGACTGACTATCATTTTCAAACTTGTGTCTATAACAAGGAAGCTTTACGACAGGTAAATTTTGGTTGAAGTCTATTGAGTTTGCTAGCGGGACTAAGACAGATTTTGAAAACTAAAAACGGTGAATATATATGTTCCTTTGGCTTCTATATTTTGGTAAAAAGTTTCCACCATTATACGCTTCTGCAATTCTTGCATGTATTCAAAAAGTACCTTAAAATTAGTTTTGCTGTTGAGCTGAGACAGCAGAATTCTAAAGTGGTTTTCTTTTAAAAATAAAAAATTAAAAAAATTTAAACGCATGTCATAACTGTGTTGCGATACCTTCTTTTTGGAAAAATTATAAAGTTGGTAGAAAAACCAGAGAATTTTTCAGTTATCGAACCTTTACATGTTCATTTTTGGTACATTGAGGAAAACAGAAACATAACTACCTTAAAAAAAGCAGAGAATTTTTCAGTTTTTAAACCTTTACATGTTCATTTTTCTTTCATTACGAAAGCAGAAACATATAACTACCTTACAAAACCAAGAGAATGTTTAGTTTTCAAACCTTTACATGTTCATTTTTCTTTCATTACGAAACAAAAACATATAACTACCTTAAAAGATTATGCACACATTTAAAT
Source organism: Orchesella bifasciata (assembly GCA_034697805.1). Classification (NCBI taxonomy): domain Eukaryota; kingdom Metazoa; phylum Arthropoda; class Collembola; order Entomobryomorpha; family Orchesellidae; genus Orchesella; species Orchesella bifasciata. The sequence continues at coordinate 6,080 of JAQGAP010004554.1, forward strand.
TTGACGTGGTAAGAAAATAAACACACATATATGTGCTCAAGTTAAGCAGAAAACCTGGATTAAGGTACTTTACAGGGTCAACATGTGACTTTCCAAATCATTTCATGTTCATTTTTCTTACATTACGAATGAACGATCATCTAACTTACTTGTAAGCTTGTGCACACAGGCAACTTTGGCTTTGTAAGAAAATAAATTTACATAATTGCGTTGGTTGAAATGAAGGGGAAAACCAGGATTAAGGTACTTTACAGGTTATATGAACAGTGACTTTCAAATCTAGGAATTTCACCTTGTGTCTTTGGATTGAAAACAGGTGCCAAATCCAACAAAAGTTTTAAAAGAATTTTTTAGGTTTAAAAAAATCGTACACAAACAAAAGATGATTTTAAATGCTTGCAAGCCGGAGATGCAGATTTGGAACATGGAGATCCAAAGCCGCTCAAAAAAATTTGAGCAAACCAAAAAAATGACATCCAGAAATATAGTTACCCGACTACTGACACCGTTTCCCACTTAAGTAGGCTGTTTTGGGTTCCGCTTTGCAAACTCAGATACTAAAGACTTGGGTTGACGTATGTCAGTGGAAAAAATTATACGCTGACCTTTTTGAATGTCAATGTAATTTTCCTTGTCTGTAATCCCATACAAAATCAGTACTGCCATATTTTATGAGCGAACATTAGGACACATTTACAGTATTGTTGGCCTCGCCACCTGAATTCAATTCGGTCACCCAAAAGCTGGAAATAAATCCTAAAACGCAACGCAGGTACAATTTGCAAAAATCGTATTCACATTGCATGTATTTTTTTATATGAAGAATATGCAATGAGTTCTTCATGTTACCCCATTACAACCCGCCAGTACTTTCAGTACCCACTATATTTTATCGTCCCAACCACATCGTCGATCGTCAGTCATTCACTCGGAATCTCTGGACGTGCGTGTGACAATCATCATCAATCCTCAACAGTTTCTCAAACTCTCTTCCACATTAACCAACAGGAGTTAGTTAATGTTTCATTTAGTGAATTTAGTGTTAACCATTGTAGCCCAGATCATCTCCTATTTTTCGCTAGTCCCCAATTACATAATATTTAGGTTAAATCCCCCTTTTATTACAAATATTAGCTCAGCTGAATACAATTACAGCCATGTGATTAAAACCAAGCATGCTTGCTTCTTGATTGCGTTTCAAAAACAATTAAAATACTCAATTACAGATCGCTTCTTTAAAAATTGGATTTATCATGTTCAGCCAACATTTTCCAACCTACAGTAACCAACTCTTACAAAAGAAGATTATCAAACTTTTCTATTAAAATTATTTCCTGTTAATTTCTGTTATAATGATTACATGAGCCTTTTTCGCAAACTTGATGTCTTCACGCTGATAAGGCGTCGTCCATATAGTACGTCACGCTGGAGGGTGGGTGGGTCGGTTTGCCGTCAGCGTGACAAAGCGTGACAAGGGTGGGGGGGAATCGGTCAAGCGCAGCGTGACGGTTTTTCCAATTGCACTTAATAAAGCACGAAAACCCAGTACTTTATAGCGCAAAGTACTAGAAAGTACAATTTTCTAGTATTTTCTTGTTAATGTAAGCCGCAATAATAGCTCTTTATAAATTAATGAGGTATATAAACAGGTTGCATAACGTTTATATTTATAATTTATGGTGTAATTATCCCCTATGTAACAGTTAGTTATCAGCGTGACGTGACAAAGGGGGGGGGGGCGGATCGGTTAGGCGGAGCGTGACACAAGCATGACAGAGGGGGTCGGTCCTCTGAAAAACCCGGAATTTAGCGTGACGTACTATATGGACGGTGCCTAACTAGCCGAATGTGATATTTGAACATATATACTTATGTACTACCTGCAAACAAAATGAGAAAGTCTGGAAGATTCCCCGAATACCATGGAATGTCAGTCAAGTCTTGTATTCGCTGCTAGTTGGAACGTGAAATCAAAAATATCACAAACACAAAGCCATATTGCCTGGTTTGTTATCCGCTACATATTTATTGAATACTTCAAATTGACTAGAGAGCTAACAATACCGAGCTATGATGAACTTATTACTGAAATCGATTCATAGTTTTGGGTAGCAAAAGCCAAGATTTAGTTTGAACGCGCTGCGTTAAGTTTTTAGAGGCCAGGAAGAAAACTCATCACAAATAAAATACGTGGAACTTGTTGAAGACCAAATATTTGTAGTGATTTATGATCAGAAAGTACATAGTTTTTACCTTAGTTTTTGAAACAATTGGAAACTTAATAACTTTAAATCGTTTCTGACGAACATTCCAAATGATTACCTGAACATAATTGCTTCCCTGTAATTAAAACCAAACATGTTTGCTCGGTGATTGCTTTTCGAAAACAATTAAAAAACTCATTTACATTTTGCTTCTCTGAAAATTGAATTTATCTGGTATAGCAAACATTTTCCAAAGTAAAGCAACCGACTCTTTTAAAAGTATATTATCAAACTTTTTGATTACCAACGTTTCCTGTTAATTTCTTTTGTAATAACGCGAGCTTTCTCTGCAAAATCCTGGTGCATAAAAGCTGTTTTCTTGCCTTGTGTGATATTTGAACATGCACGAACATGTACATGTATGTATTACTGGACGACCAATTGTGAAAGTATGGAAGGTTCTCCGAGTTCCATAGAATGTCAGTCAAGTTTCGTATTCGTTGCCAGTAAGACCGTAAAATCTCAAACTTCTACAAAACAAAGCCATATTGCCTGGTTTGTTACCAGCTACATACTTATTAGATACCACAAGCCGACTAAAGAGCTAACAATACCAAGCATTTGCTGAGCTTATTACTGAAAATTATTTCAATGTTTTGGGTAGCAATAGCCAATATTTAGTTTTAACGGGCAGTGTTTAATTTTTAGTGGCTAAGTAGTAACTCATCACCCACATTTAACTTTAAGAAAATCGAATATAGACTGTGTGCAAACTTACCGACAAACATATTTTTTTGAACAAATTTAGTAACAAATATTAAGTCGAAATTTAGTAAAACTATATATTTTTGTAATGTAAAGGATATATACATGGGGTATGTATAGCTCTAATTGTACTGGATTAAAAGGAAAATATAGATTGCAGTAATACCATAGAAGAATATACTAATACATTCGATACGATTGATTTGTATTTACGTATAGATTATCGTAGAGAGGATAGAAAACAAGGTTTTCCCACCGGATGTTTGATTGATTTTATAAATCCCAGTCTAAGCCGTGCTAACTCTCCCAAATACAAATTCAAACTGACAAGTGCGACACGTACAACAGAAAGTGTAACATTTTAGACGTATAAAACGGTCTCCTTTGTATAGCAATAACAATATTGGTGGAATAAGTTTAGGACCTACTTCGTATCACACCCAGTCGAATTTCTTGTTGCATTGGCTTTGTAAAGTATTAAGCTGCTTAGTATTAAGTTTTCATTTTTTGGTGGGTGGAAAGGGGTTTCTCGCCGGATGTTTTATTGATTTTCCACGTAATGATGAACTTGTGTGACGTGTCCTACTAACACATCCAAAAACGGCAGAAGAAGTATAGGATTTACACACAAGACAAGTAGTGCATTTAAGAGTTAGCTTTCCCGGACTTTCACCAAACTAAAAATTGTTATCTCTAATATTTTAAATTATTTCGCAATTGCCATTTTCTTGCTGCATACATGAAACTGAGCAGAGTTAAATATTAAATCCTATACGAATGGAAAGGCATTCTAACATTTTCTTTTAAAAAATGTTTTTGTTGCTCGCACAAATTAGTTGATCCTGAGAGTGTTTTGTTGTCGGATTTATAAACGCCATTCGTTGTTAGTTGTATATCTATTCAAACTAAATACAGTAGATTTCTTGACAATTTTAAAATGAAATTGGTACTTTTATTAGCAATTTTCTTGGTTGCAACTTCATAAGGGGTTTGTTCTCCGTGCTTATCACGCCTTTTTCCTCATTTGAATGCAAAATGGAAGAATTATGTACTATACTTCTTCAACTCCAGCAAAATCGCTAATGGCAGTTTTGTTCCAGATGCGTCACTGCTGCCTAGTGTCATAAACATCCAAAATGGAAATGAACTGAGGAGGGAACATTACAGATATTCCGACATATTTAACATCATCCTTAGTCCAATCCAGGATAACTGGGAATTGGGTAGTTTGAACCAGTC
>JAQGAP010004555.1:0-10286 GCA_034697805.1 Orchesella bifasciata
ATAGTGTAACAATAATTTATATAATATGTATTCCTGATATGCTACTTCGTAGTGATAGCGTTATTTAGTCAAAGTTTGTGACAAAGTCAGTTCGGAATGTTCTCTTGTCCACGGCATACTTGTTGTCAGCATAACATTCGTAAATTCCAGCGTCCATTTGTGTGGCTGGGTCGATTTCCATTTTGGATTTGATTTTCTCATCTCCGAAATACCATTCATGAATCTGGAGAAAACAACATGCTTCATGTCTGTATATATTCAAGTAGAATTATAATATTGCACTTGCACTACAAAGCTAAAGCAAAGTCAACAAATGTCACTACTTCTGTCCCAGATGCACTCAGCTAAACAATCATGTCACAAAAGGGAGTAACTCTAGTTTAGACCCAGAAACTTTGGCTTACCTGAAGATTACTGTGTGCATAAAGCTCAATACCATCCTTGAACCAAGTAATGTGAGGTCTTGGACTTCCTTTCGCGTCACAAATGAAGCTAATTTTGTGTCCAAGAATGTACTCAAGGTCGAAGTGGGAGGCTTTCGTGATTCGAGCTCCCTGGATAAAATCAAGATTTTTTTCTTGTTATGGTCACCCCTTTTCTTTTGAGACGGACAAAACACAATAATATGTTTATACATTCTTGTTTCTTGTCTTACCTTGGGATTTGTGTAGTATGTCGCCGTATCCGGATCACGCCATTTGCCCCCTAAGGGAACTCTATTCCCAAATCCACCTTTTGCTTTTCCTCTCGATTTGCCCTGTCAATGTCAAACAATTTAGAAAATTAGCTTTGATTTTATGTAAGTATGTAAGGAGTAAGAAAAAATATTTAAATCCATTTTTACCCTTCTGGCAAGTGAGCCATCTGTAAGTATCAAAATGACAAAAACGGATGCGAACAGGATAACTGTAGACTTCATAATTATTCGTAAAAATTTCACAAAAACTTAAAAACCAATTGCACGCTCAGGTGCCAAGAGATGCTGTTTCCAGTACAAAAAAAGTGGAGAGCTTGTAAGCTATCTGCTATCTCATGAGTAAGATTCGATCTGAGTGAACGTTTACTGCATTCTAGAAGCAGCAACAAGATATTATCCGCTTTTCTCTGTTTTGAGCCCGTGCTCCTCTCCAAATGTGTAGGAGTCAAGAGAGGCAGCGAGAGAGCAGGAGTAAAAAATCAGGAATTGGAGTAGAAAATAGGAAAAAATATAGGTAGTATTCCAGTAACGAGAGAGGATTTGGAGGAAAGACTCAATTCACAAAAAGAAATCACAACCTTCCAATAAGCTCCATATAAAAAGCTCTCCTCAACTCTTATCTCGTTTCTTTATTACAAAAATACGCTGACTAAATCTCTTTTTTCTCCTTTCTAACTCTTTTCCTCCTTTCTCCAGCAAACGTTATGTGATATATCCCAATCCCAATGGCACAGTGGTACAATTTGCTACACTGGCTTGTGAATGACTTGAAGCGAAAGACTTTTCTTTTTTCGCTGACTTGTTCTTGACTTTCTCTCTTGGAAAAATGAAGTTGAAAAGGCAGAACGTGAGTAAGAGAAAGAAAGAAAACCAAGTAAATGGATGTATGGAACAAAGTACTAGATTACTAGTTGTCCAACAGCGAACCGGAATCGATTTTTTCTTTTAGAGAAACGAAGCAAAAAGACGTATTGCTATTTTTCCCCTCGCTTTTTTTACCCAGTTATGGTTCGTCGTGTGCAATTTTTTTAAAAGGATCTGTGTTTCGCGTGTGTGTGGTTTGTGAATGGAAAGTATGCTCGTAATAAGTCCTAAGAGGGTATTAATAGTTAGGCCCTCTCTAATGTTATGGGAGTATGCAGATGGTATATCACATTTTTTTAGTGTGATGTTTAGGTATAAACAATCCATTTCATTTTGATGATTGCAAAAAAGCATTATCGTCAACACTTCGGTTGGGGAGTTACACACACTTGGCTACAATTTGCTCTGGGATATGATGATGAATGAACTTGTCACGTCACTCCACACATTTACGTACGTAAATTTACATATGTTTGATGTACTAAATGGCTGGAGGAATGTGAAGCCGGCATGTTGACGCTGTTGGTTGTGCGTTGTACGAAGTTTATAGGATATGCAGTAGACAACAGACTAATTAAAAAATTCCCAAGTGCAAAGTCACAGTCAACAGTGGACACACTTTGGTGGGTTGATGTTGACCAACGAAAGATTCGTGTCTTTCATTGGGAGAGAAGGACAAATTTATACATGCTCCTTTTTGATCAGATGCAAATGCAAGCCCATCTTTATACGCATGAGACCTGAAACTTTTTAATTCATGCATAGAATTCAAGCAGGTTATGTACATTGAAATTACAAAGGCGAAAAAAGTTATCAGAATCGCAGAAAATTTAGATAAAGCCGAGAGAGTTACTTAAATTAAGTGTAGGTAAATTGACAGCTACTTTTAGCAATTTAATCATAGTTTGCATATTAGAAAATGTATTCCTAGCATCAACTTTCAACTGATGAATACGCTTGTATTTGTAATTTCAGAGGTCTCTGGAACATTCCATTCATCAGCGCTGCCTACTTGGTCAACAAAACCATATTCCAGAATGAGAAGACCAAGCCAAGCTACATCAACAACCTGCTCGATGCCGACATGGCTTTCTGTCTCAACAACAGAAATCGGGACGTATTCATGTTTGTCAGCAACAGGGTTGACTGGGGCCATTTGGTAAGCCACATAATAAATACCTCAACTGGAACCACGAGGCAGTCACCTACGTTGACTATTCTTCTGTTCTACATTTCCTTTATGTATCGATGATTCCAGATCAATTCTGACAATTTTGAGACGACTCATTTGCACAACGAGCTCTTTCAACTTTTCGACAACCGTTGGGACTGGGAGCTTCGCTACCTCCATCCCAACTGGTCAAAGGCTCTTGATGCCAATCTCACCCTGACAGACATGATGGCCGATAAGGAACTGATGGTAAAAGGATTATGCTATATTAATATTATGTCAAGTCAAGCATATATGAATTTTCCATAAAGTTATTCCGGTCAAATATTTCATAAGTACGATGAACTGTACTGAACTGTAAGGTAAAACTATTATAAAACATTTTCTAGCCATGTCCCGACGTATTCTGGTTCCCCGTTGTGACTCCGCGCTACTGTTCCGAGAAAATTGAAGAAATGGAAAACTACGGAAAGTGGTCGGACGGTTCCAACTATGTATGTTCTCATTATATTTTTTTTCTACAAATTTTTTATGACTCATTTTATTTTTAGATATTTTTTTTATTAGTTATAAAACAAAGTAATTATTATTTTATGAACGCGAGATAAAGTTGTAGCATGTTTCACCAACATTAGCAAACAGAGTTGTGTTTATGTTGTAGGAGCTCTGTAATTAAAACATGGCTCTCGTTAATTAAGGTGACAATTATAATCATGATTTGTTCCAAAGTGACTCTACCACAATATTATATTATGTCTGAAGGACTCTCGATTGGATGGTGGCTACGAAAACGTACCTACTGTGGACATTCACATGAACCAAGTCGGTATGGAAGCCCAGTGGCTTGAGTTTCTCCGACTCTATGTTGAGCCACTTCAAACCAAAGTTTTTACAGGATATTATCACTATGTATGAACTCATATCAAACACCACATTTCCTTCTCACAATCAGCTATGCTCGCTCATGCAACATTACCTAAAGGCTTTTGGCGTGCGAGCACTCTACTTGATTGAGACTGGAAAAATGAGAGAAATCCGACTTTATCTGAATAAGCTAAAAATGGCAACTTGTTCGTTCAAAAAGGGCTTTACGTTTCAATTTCATTTTTACATAGAAGCTTAGTGTTCCTTTGTATTTACTCATCGTCTGGTGTTTGACGTACTGCATGCCGTATCAGATTTGTCAAGCTGGCGTTGTTAATGGCTTTTGATAGGGAGAAATAATAATTGCATGTTATACACAACTTGTTTTACGTATGTACGTTGTAGTTTGCTACGAATTTTAGATGTAGGTTATTAGAACTAATTTGTACTCGTTTTTTGCGGAAAGTTGTGCTGCCGTATTTTGTACTAATTTGTTAACTGCATGCAGAATAAGGAGCGTACAGAAACGGGCTATGATGAACATCCAACGGTTGACCAACATTTGTTTCAAATTGGCATGCAAGACCAATGGATCCTCTTCTTACGTACTTACGTTGCTCCGTTGGCGTTCAAAGTTTTTGAGGGGTATATGGAGGTATACTAATTTATGTTAATTCTTTCTTCGAGGGCTGTGTAGAGTAGAGTGTAGAGTAGATTCCTTGTTGGAAACTGAGGCGCTTCTTGATGACTTTCTCGTATTTTTTGTAGATAGTAAATTAATCATGAGTTTATATCTCCTTTTTTTGGATTGCTTCTTTAGTAAATGAACGCCATGAACTATCGTGTAAGTTTGTAGATACTGTAAATGCCATGTTGTATAGTCACCTGAACTGACGCGTACTATGATTTCTCTCTCATTCTCCTCAATCAATTGGAGCTCTCGTTCGTTGTATGCATTTTGACGCTTCCGTTGCCTGCTTATGCTGTTTGAGCCGAATGAATATAATGTGTGCATATATAAATTTATTTTCCCAAACTTTTCCAGCCTCCATACGCTTCCATGAACTTTGTTGTCCGATACAAACCTGATGAGCAGAGGGAACTCAAGCCGCATCATGACACTTCAACCTACACAATCAACATTGCTTTAAATACTCCACATAAGGATTACGAGGTACTTTTACCGATTTTCGACATGCTTACAAAAAAGCATGAGAATAACATGAAAGCAGCATATAAAAAATCTTCTTTTTTCTTTGTAGGGTGGTGGTTGCCGTTTCACAAGATACAATTGCTCCGTCCGTGACACAAAACTTGGCTACATGATCATGCACCCAGGGAAATTAACGCATCAACATGAAGGACTCCGAATTTTAAAGGGAACTCGTTACATCATGGTTTCCTTCGTTGATCCATAAACATCTCTTTTAAAATCAATGCCCACGCATCACATCATTGCGTGAAATAAAGCATTGATCACAATAATGCATAATACATATCGATCTGATTATACTAAACTGAAACATAGCTACACTAAAATCCACTTAAACGATAAAATCCTACATTACTGATTGTGAGAATGACTTGGGAATAAAAATAAATATTTATTATATTTACATTATATATTTTATCGGATATAGAAAGGCCTAAAAGAATGGTGCGTAGCAGTGATTAATCTGTATATTTCCTGTCACACATTTTGATCAAGTCACAAATAAACTGCAGTGGTCTAAGTGGCACTGCACCACGATATCTTTTTAACCTGTATTTTCAATTGTTTTTTTTGTTAAATTGGTTTGTTTGGTTTTTATTATCTTTTTTTCCATTTTTCTATACTTTTGCTGTAAGTTCTTATGTTTTAAAAATGAATGTAACCGTATCCAATTTGAAATGAAATGACAAAGAGTGCCGAATAAAGATGACGATATAATGAAATTTCGTGATTTAAAGCAGCATTTTCTTATCATACGTAAAAGAATGAACTTAAGGATCTGGGAAAGGGTTAATATGATGGAAACCTGTAGAAATGGTTCATCTTGTCTGTTTAACCTTGAAAAGTCTGTCCTACGAGCAGTTTAAGCACAGACAAAAAGCGTGTTAATCTCGTTCAGTGAATTGACATGCGATTTCATGATTCCCTAATGTGAAATGGCTGGTGCGACATTTCCTAATTATAGAGCGGAGTGAATTCTAGAGACTCCGACACATTAACTCAAACTTTTTTCCAGCTCACAAATAGGCGCATACAAAAGCGTGGGTAGAATTGAATAGAAAAGGTGAGTACTTTCCATTTGTAAATTTAAATGATTTTATATCCACCCCTCCATTTCCATCTACAAAAATGCCCGTTTTTTAAATCTCGTTGATGACCCGGCACAGCATGAGCGACAGTTTGTACCTGACCATCGATATATTCTGTAATAAAGAATTAATGCGTCATAATCAGACTGTTACAAATCTAAGAACTACTACAAGTTTTCCCAAAAAATCATGTATTCTGTTTATAACAAATCGTTAGCTACAACTTTCAAAGAAAGAGAGTTATCTTCCGAGACAGCATACTTAGAAACTGATGGAGTGAATTGGGAATGGTACGACCCACCTCAAAACGGAATTCCCGTAAACTTCTGTTTGGACACTTCCCTCCATGGACTTAAATACCTTGGACAGAGACATCGTCATTTGTGTGAAAGGTTAAGCCAATGTAACTTTAACTAGCATTAGTAAACGTAAAATACTGAACAATATTTCACAAACGACTTTATTTTTGGAGATAGGGTGTTCTGGTTTGCTGCTTTCATAGCGGCAGTGATTGCGTCTAGCCTTCTAATCTGGGAAATGTGGACAGTTTATAGGGACATGCCAATTGTCACCGTTTTCAGTCCCACCGAGAAAACCATTGCCGAAATACCATTCCCTGCTGTAACAATCTGTAATGATCTCATCATGTAGCCATATTATTGTAATTTTTAAATTCATCCTTAAAGAAAAATAACGCTGCTGTACTTTTAATTTTTTGCAGGCAATGTTAACAACATACGAAAGTCTCAAGTAGAAAAATACCAAAAGTATGAAGAGCTAACAGCTACCATATCAGATCCATAATATTTTCACTGAAAACGTAAATGTTTTGCATTCAATAGAGAATTCATTTCCAACCTTTCATCACACACTGGTGAAGATTGGAAGCGAGCTAAAAGTGCTCTCATGGACTTGGAACATATTTGTGAAACAGCAAAACCATTTAGTCAGAGGTTTGTCAACAATGATTTAATGCAGGTTTTGGCAAAACGTGATGAAGCCGACATTCTAAAAAATCTCACCACTGATTCCGAAGACCTTAAACAATATTCTAATCCAAATCGCATGTTGCATGAAGTATGCATTCCTAAAAATAGTTAAAGCAGATTATTAATTTACTACCTTTGAACCTGACTATATCCGAACCGAATTGATTTAGGGGTCGCAAAAATGTAAGGAAATGATTCTCCTCTGTATCTGGTTGGACCAGGTTCGCAATTGCAGTTACCTATTTCAAGAAATAGAAACAGACTTTGGATATTGCTGCACTTTCAATACTATTCCTCTAACCCTGCTATCAAAATACTTGTAAAATATCTCATTCAACACACAGTAGAATCCTAATCATAGGTATTATAAATCAGATAATATATATTCTATGACATGCAGGAATTTTACCTCCGATAGTCCTAAAAAAGTGGAGGAATGGAGGAAAGAAGACCTTCATACCGACAATCTGTTGCCTACGCCTGAAACATTGAAGCGCCGGTTTCCGCGTAGACAGTTACATCCAGGGAGATCGGCAGGGTTGTCGATATTACTGGATCCGGATCTTCATGAATATTTTTGCCCAAACACAGGTACGTTCCTATCACCTATTCCCAAGAAACTCATATATTTGTGATGATTATCATCGATAATCTTGTATATTTCAATGTGCATGCAGACTCGGAAGGTTTTGTGGTAGGTTGAACATTAATTTGGCATTCATCATTATTTGACGATTTCTAATGTCCACTCCATTTTTAGATTGCAGTCAACATGCCACTAGATTTTCCAAGGATGAAGGTATAACATATTTTCATAGCATGTCTCTCTTGCCGTTTAATATTTATGGTTAGGTTATATTAATTATTTAATAATTATTTCTAAATGCAACAAAGGATAACGGTGTTGCAGTTTTACCTAACAGTGAGGTTTTCCTTGACGTTCGGCCAGATATTACCATGTCGGCTGATTCAATCAAACAGTTTTCGTTGGTAAGTATGTTTAATACTACCGTTTCCGTTTGCCAATAAAGTCATATTTATAAACCCAACCGTTATTTTTAATCGATTTAGGAAAAACGACAATGCTATTTTGCTGGAGAATTTACTCTTTCACACTATTCAAAGTATACGACATCAAACTGTATAGATGAGTGCATTGCATACAGAACGTTGGACAAATGCAAATGTGTACATTACTATATGCCAAGTATGTACGAATATTATGTACTCTATGCAGCAGCAGTGAAGATGACTAAGTATTACATTAAACATATCAGTTTGTCATTTACGTTATAATTTTTTACAGGAAGCCCGGAGGATCCCTTATGCAAGCCCGAAGAGTACAACTGTACATACCAAATTCGAAGTACTTAAGTTGAGCTATCATATGATATTTTAAAAATTTACGACATAATACATTTAGCATTTGCTTAACACGATCATATTGATTATTTGAAAAGGGGAGATTATACAGGATGGGCTTGGAGAACAATGCTCAAAGTGCCTGCCCACTTGTACAGAAATTGTGTACCAAACTGATGCAACGTCTCTTCATATTCGAAATGAGAGCATAAATAAACTGTACAAGCTGTACCCACAATAGTATGTCTAAATATACTTCCTGCTAGTTTTGTAACTACAAATAGTTAAACTTGGATTGCTATCTCACGCAGCTTGTCAATTTCAGTTCCGCAGCTCATCAAGTATCCATTGTTCATGTGTACTTTAGCGTTGATTCAGCATACCCCAGCATGAGGAAAGAATTGTATACCATTATTGATCTACTATGTGAGCTAAAAATCGCTTATTAATTCGAATTTGTACAACCTAAGCCTTTCTACAATAATTAAATTTCATTTCCAGCCAACACAGGTGGTCTGCTAGGTAAATCAAGAAGTCAAGTAGGTTGTTGGAATAGAAGCAGATGCTCAACTTTAAAATTTAATCTTTATGCTCCTTTTTAGGCCTGTGTATGGGATTCAGCTTTCTTTCATTGTTGGAGATCATCTATTATTTCTCCGTCAGAATTTTCTTCAGATTATACCGTCTCAAGTCAAAATTACAGCAGGACATGATAGATCCAGAAAGCGAACCAATTATCAGTTTCAAAGATCCTAGACTAATCAAGACAGCATGGGTTTCCAGAGTTTTTGACAACTCTGACTTAAATAACAAAGCTGCAAGGCACGGGATCGGAAATATCATGTCTGGCCACAGTCTCAAGGTCAAGCCAAGTGGTTTGCCTGCTTATTACAGTTCTCCATTTGAACTTCAATCCCAATATCCTACAAGAATGTCCATGATGAGAGAAGTTCAATAGAAATGGGAAAACTAATTTTGGAATAAATCATTCGGCACAATTTAAGGATCGATTTCGCTTTACTTTGCACAACTTGCACATTTGATGAATGCAGAAATGCAGCGCTTAATTTTACAAAAGCTATAATGTTGTTAGATTCCGTTTATACGCAAATGTAATATAATAAATTGTATATTTCAAATCATCCATAAAAATATTAATCAAGCAGACATTTAATACTGGAAGTTATATATAGATACATTTCATTTTATCCTGCTGCCTTCCTCAACAATGGATTTCCAGATGGGTACAAATTTTGTCGATCGCGATCCAAATCTTCTTTTGCAAACATTATTACTTATGTGTCAATTTTTCTCGTTTTTGTTTGTGTGACTCGATTGGAGGTCTATCTATTTCTCCATCAAATATTCATTCTCACTTCAAACAAATCTTCACGTGTCCACGAACGACGTACATTGTATTACATGACGTCTGGTAATATGAAATCTACTTTCAAGTTTTTTTTATCATTTGTACGCTTGAATTATTAAATTGTTGATAACTTGCATGATAGTGGTGAAGGGTAGCTGGAATTCTATAATCGTAAAAACGAGGCATGCTTTGTGACGGAAACGTGTACTTCAACTGTAAATGGCTTCAAAACTCATTTTCTGCGGGAGGTCGGTTGATTTACCAATCATTGTATATGAGCATAATAGAAGTATTCATATCTTGATTATTGTTGAAAGCTAATCTAGCATATTCGTATCTTTTCACCACACCCACATTTTTCTCTAGATATATTGGTGTCATTGGATCAACTAATTTTCTCATAAATTGCAATTTTCCCACACGAATGCGGGTTTATGTTGCGTAACCTGCACAAAATTATGTGTTAACAAAGACTACTAGATTGGACAGAGTTTGGTTGGACTGATTTACCAGTTTTTTCAATAATCTCTCGCTCTCCAAGTTTAAGGTTACGAGTCAGGCATACAAGTATCTTATTTCATCAACTCTGCCATTTAAGTCTAAACTACAGTGCAAATTAGGATTTCAAGCAGTAATTTGGTTCAATTCTAAAAATGTACTACACATTTG
>JAQGAP010004556.1:0-10283 GCA_034697805.1 Orchesella bifasciata
TTTGGTCTGCTTGCACTTTTCTGGTTAAATATAGTCTTCACCACAGAGCCACACTCACATTTAGCAATAGCAGCAATGAACGACCTTTAGTTAGGGTGGATGATGAAGACCTACACAGTTCATTAATTATTTCAGTCATACACTTTGTGATCTATTATCCTAAACGATATTCCTTGTCACAGTCAAGTCTCTATGGCCCGGTTGTTCTTGGGTTGAGAATGACGTCAAAATCTTACGTAATGATGATAAAGCACCAAAACTGCAGCAGTCAACGTCCAGTCTTGCTAGTTTTAAACACAAAATGTAATACGTATTACAACAACAACTACACTCCTTATAATTAGTAGTGACTCTGATCCGTAAATACTAAAGTGAAGCCTCTTTTCGTATTAATACTCTTTGCTAATTGGATTTTCATTCTTGGGTGTAGTAACGCGTGCCCTTTTGACCATCCAGCTAATTACTCTTTGTGCAATGCACTTTTACTTTCTCCTAAGATGACATGTGTCACGGTTCAAGAGAAAGAAAATGGTTGGATGCCAAAGGAGTGTCCTTTTTTTTACTTCACCGGCTTCTTTCGTGGGGGCACAGGGAATGATGTTTTGTCCACTCAGACTCAGATTGTGTGCAAGACATTGGCATGCATGCTTTCTCACTCCAGTCCCAAGAATGACGGCGGCTACTTGGTGTCTGTCCTGATAAAAAGGCTCTCAGCGGGCCAGGCCTCTGGCTTTGGCTAGCCAACTCGAAGTCAAGTCAATATACCATGCTGCTACTTCTTTTTGCATGCATGCAAATAAAAATGTGGATCGGAGATGCGGCACTGGATCACGAAGATATTATGGTCCACTTCACTGGGAACAAAACTATATATATATTTTTTTTTGGAACGAACGTTGCAACATTATATAAGAGTTGTGTATCATTATAATAATAGAATGGAATACACGATGATGATGATGATGTTCATGATGATATGATATGTATATAACGAGTCCGGAAAAAAAGATAAACTTTGCTCGTTAAGAAAAGAAAGGAAGTGGAAAGTAGGAGAAGCTGCTGCTGTTTCTGTCTGCAGCACTGAGAAAACAGCAGGGATAATTTGAGATTTCTATTGCTACATTCCACTGCTAAACTGGTCAAATTTCTCATATAAAAAGTCCATCCGAATCGGCACCACATAGGAAACTACAACTTTGCTTGCATGTGGGCATGATACGCTATAGAAAAGTTTTTTTGTGCTCACAATCACATCACACACTCACGAGAGTTTACTAAACTGTGAATTGCATGCATAAGAAACGTTACAAAAAATGGGATGTTGCTTTCTAGTTTTTACATGAATGTATGAATGTACGTTGCATACTATAAATGCCTCACAACTTGCTTTCTTCTCTTCGACCATTTAATTCCAATACCAAAGTTTTTTTTTCTTGAGTCTGTCTTCCTTTATTTTCAAAATAGGTTTCTTCCTGTTCTTTCCTCCGACCGACCCATTCTGTTAACATCACATCACGTTTCAAGAAGGTTATCAAAGCCAAAGCCAAGCTGGACATTCTTTCGCCTCTGCAAACGAACGTGTTTTCTTGCATCTCTGACGAAACCGGAATGTAATGAAAAATACACAAGAAAAAGTTTTTTTTAAACGTTGTGCATTATTCATATCAAATGTGGATATATTATATCCACATGAGTGTATATACTATGCTCGTAGGAAAAAAGGCCGAATTATTTCAACTCAAACATCATGACTTTCACATGGCATGTAATTTCTCCATATTTAATACCAGAGAAAGTAAAGCCAGCAACTTATACTTAAGTTGGGAGAATGTATAGCATGTTCCACTTGTTCATGTTCGGTTTGGTTAAGTAAGTGAAGTCTCAAGACATTCAGATAAGTAGAAAGGCGAAGAATGCAGTTAGCAACTGAATACATATTTTCATACGTGTAAAATGTGCTGTGTAAGAAAAAAGGAGCAGCGGAGACATGCAAATATTCAGCCAAACTCTTACATAGGCAGACATACTCGAAGCAAGTGAGAGGGTGAGCATGCCATGGCATGGCGTTCCTATATGCCGGCGTCTTCATGACTGAACTATAGCCAAATCGATCTGTCCAGACGGAACCCCGTAAAGTCATGCAGAATTCTCTCTTTCTCCCTTCCTTTACTTCTCTGTTCCATAAATGGTGGTTTCATCCATGACGATTTGGAGTAGCAGTGGCTCTGTTCTGTTCTGTACTTCTTTCCACTGACTACAAATAAACCAAACTCGTTATCTTACCATTTATAATGGAAAAACTAATCAGATATACATTCTACATGATATGATAGCGATAGCAATAGCAATAGCTTTTTTCAGGGAGAGCTTAAATTGCTATCAGCTTGTTTTTTTTGTTCTGCAGCAGAAAACCGCTGCTTACATTCGTACAAATAAGGTATGCAACTTTCACTTCAGAATTTGGAATGAAATCTAATATGAATGGGTGGGAAGATTGATAGATAGAGTTTTGGTTGAATGAGTTGAGTTCCAACAGGAATTTAGCCATTATTGTTGATTTACATCATGAATTAATCAATCAAAGAAAAGGGAAGGAGGAGGGGAGTCAGAAAATGGAATTGAAATTATTTACTCATCCCCATCCAAATACAACTTGGAAAATACTTTTACAACTTTTCTTCTGTTGGAAAAAACAGACACTTTTTTTCAGGGGATAGTAAAGTGGTGGTTGTTGACCCCAACAGACAGACGTCTGACCAGACCAAAGTATTTTGGCTAACGATGACTTCTGATAGACACGTACATGCCTGTAATAAATTTGACGAGCACTTCATTTATCTACCGTTTTCGGTGATAAAATATACTGTTTTTCCCAGAGCTAGATATAACATGCGTTATAGAGGAAGTGCTCCTGATAAAGGGAAAGTAAATAGTTACTGGGAAAAAGAAAGTAAAGAAAGTCTAGTAGAGAGGAAGATTAATAAGGTTTCCGTAAAAGTTAAAAAATCTATTGCCTATCTGTATACGATAGGTACGTAATGTTTAAATGCATTTCTCCAGAACAGATGTGTGGCATGTGCGTGTGTTTGCGTGCAACAATACAATCAATAATGTAGGTATCTCATAGAAGTCGTAGCATGTTGTCTGAAGAAACATGTGGGGCAACATAAAACAGTTTATTTGCTGGCTCATCCATCCTCGACAACTTTTTAGCAATTGAAGATATTAGATTTCTGGTTGCTTTCATTCGTTTGGGAAGCCATCATGATCATTCACCAGACAAGATTTTGTTATTCTTGGCGGACCACTGGACAGAAAATGAGTTTGGGATGTGGCTGTGGTTGTGTAGCATGCTCCATTACTCAGGTAGTACGCAATGCACATACCAATTAGAGCAGAAACACATCTTTCCTCTCAGGAATTCGTTCATGAATAATTACTAATATGATTCATGATGCCACGTCGCACGCACCCAGATAAAAGCTGAGCTGACTAATGTAAGAAGCGGATACTGATAAGGCACCTCGTAGTTTATACGGTTTATACCGCTAGGTGAAGGCTAGAGCAGTTTATACCGGAAACAATATTATTGACATTCAAAGCTAAATTCCATTATGAGTGGGGGGATTAATGAGTCATGTGGCCGCGTCGGTGCTGAGATAATGTGAAAATGAGATCATCCTGCCACTGCTTACATAACTTGGTTTGAATTTTGGAAGGTAGAGCACTTTTCTTCAAGATGCGTAAGTGCATCCATATTTACATTTGTACTTAAAAATCTTGGCTAAGGATGAGAATGAGATCCAAGAGCTGCACCAAAAACGCTCTGGCACCTCTATCTTGTCTCAATAACAATAAGTTGTAAAGATCATGCAAAGCTCAATAGTAAATTAGACCATTTGACTTTCATGAAATACTTTGCATTGAATTGCAAAGGAATTGATAGTTCTGGAATTATAGAAAATGAGGAATGTAATCACAATCATCTGTATTAGGTCATTTTCATCAGTTCTAATTTTATTTAAATGGGATTTCAATGACAATTCAACGTTCCATGACTTAAATCACACTTCAGGTTTTATGATTAAGTTACAATCATATTGTAGAATAACAAAATTTTCGCCCTTCCTGAGGGCTTCCATTCTAAAACATTTTAGCATCCACAATATGTATTGTGCATAGTTTTGTGAGAACTGGACTTTCTTCCGAAAACTACAAAATTTTAAGGGATAGATGAAAAATTGACCAATGATTAAAAAACAAAAGATGATTAAAATAACTTGGAAAACTACCCAGTTCCTGTTGGTTGTAAGTAATAGCGAAATTTCCGTATTCTTCTTATTAGAAGTCCGGAAAAGAAAAGGTTTTTATTTTAAAGGAATTTATTAATTGCCACATGGTTCAATTTTTTAAAACGGTAATTCCGTTCAGATTTCCTTTCTTAACCAGATCGGTTACGTTTGTGCTTTTCGCTCTCTTTCTGTAAATTTTGTGATTCCTTTCGCTCTTCTGGCGTCAAGTGTCCAAAGACATTCTAAAACGTAATAAATTATTGTATACTGATTATGTACTGAATAATGTACTGAAAAACTTAAATTTTTGGGAATTATGTAAAATACCGTAATGTAAAAAAGAGCAAAGAGTACGCAAACCATGCTCGGTCTCATATTGGAATGATTTATACTTAAAGTTGCTTAAACGGGTATTGTGTTTTTGTTTGGCAAAAAACCGAGTGATGTAGTAGTATGCGAGTGAAATGATAGTGATAAATGTTCTATTACATCTAACCTAAACATTTGGGAATTTTGTGTAGATCTAGGCTAAAATATATGAGTAACCAGCCTCTGACGTGAAGCTTTTCTCATTGCTTTAATGTTCTATTGTTTTCAAAATTTCTTATGCTAAATATTTATATGGATTTGTGTTAGAAATGTTGCCGTGTCTAGGATGGAAGTTCAACTTGAAGGCAATAAGTTCAAAGCTTTATCACAACCCACATTCTTTCACTAATTTGTAAGAATCCTTTTAATACCTAATTATAAATTTATGATTAGTATGAAAGTTGAAATGCTATATTTCTCACATAACCCCGTTTTCTTGTCTTCCGCAAAGAATTATTAAAAGACTACAAATACATACGAAATGTAAAGGAAGGTAATGTGTCAATCCACGGACAAAGTATTCTCTATCGAATATTGCAAAGTTATTTCAATCTCACTCATCAGCTCACCAACCAAAAAACTTAATGACATGAGATCTAGTGGTTATTATGATGTGATTGAAAATCGATCAAGGAAACTATGAACGCTTTGTGAAGAGTTCTTAAACTCGCTGTATAATTTATTAGTAATTAAATTTAGCCTTTTGTTTATTTTGGATCTAATAGTTCAGTAAGTTGGAATTACTTCATAAGTAGTAGCGGATTTCTATGTATTGAATGACGAAACGATTTTCATTTATAGTTACGCATAATAAACTCAGGCAACTCTGGTTTGCTGGCTATATTTATTCCAAAACAGTCATAAATGTGAAAACCGTATTAGAGTACAATTTATTAATTGATTAATTAATCGCTAATGATCGTTCTGGTGATATAATAGTAAAATCAATTCAGGAATTTAAATCTTTGCTTTTCTAGCCACGTCCACTTTTGCGACTACCCATTTCTTTCTGCACAGCCTTCCTCTCCTCAGGAGTCATCCCGGGTTCAGCTTTCTAAAATAGCCAATACGGATATTTCTGCAATGAAATCAACTGAATTATTTAACTCTAAATATAAAATTTGAATATGAGTAATGGGTCTACCGTTACCGCCAACGCTGCTAGGAATACGACCAGTAGAAAAATACCGCTGAGCCTCATTTTTTACAACAATCCTTCAAATTTAAACGTAAAAACCGAAGATGTATAAAATAATATATAGCTGAGCAACAGGCGCTTCCACAACCTCATTCAGCTCCCGGATTTACAAATGGCTAAGGCGTGATTAAAGGTAAATGCAGACGTAATGTATGATGCTCAAAACATAATGGGCTATTGTTTCATAATTGCTGATTAAAAAGTTATTTCAATGTGCCTATTAACTTCTGAACCTTGTTAGTAAATGAGCTAAAACCAAGTTAAAATCTATGCTGGATTTACATTATGATATTTAAATTATTTATGAATACTATTAATAGTGTAAATACATAACACGAATTAAATTAAATGAGCTTTTTAAACTGCATTTATCATATAATGTTGGTGGATTGACTGCAGTAATTGATTTCGAGTGAATCTATCTTGTAAAGCAAATTGCTAGCTTTCTCTAGAAAAAATAAAACACATTCTTTGCTCAATTCAGGCATTGCTTTTTTTTGTTTTGCGCTGATAATTTTTGCTACAAGTAGACGCTTGTTAGTTTCTTACCCGGCTTCCGATTTTCTTTTAGTATCTATCAGAAAAAGGGAAAAGGTGCCTACCATTGTTGCAAACTAAAATTAAAATAAAATTGTCCATTTAACTTATCTCAACATGACACCTAAAATTGGCGAAGGTCTAAAACTACCTTTAGAGCAAATATTTCGTCAATGAAAAAGGTTTCCGAGCCAAGTCCAATTGGGGTTTCCAAAGACTCTTCCAGGAGTGAGAATCCTTTGAGTTTGATATCAATTTCGAGTGTTTCATTGTCAACAAGCGTATTACGAACCCACCCCCGCCAGCTTTTGTTCTAAATAAGAAAACAAGTAGCAATATTTTTTGCTTACAAGCGAATTGCAATAAACTCGGCAGTAAATATGGGCTGTATAGATTGCTTACGATTTTTGTCGCTTTGATTGCTAGATAGTACGTCACCCACACCTTCAAAATTTGCAAAACTAGCAAAATTACAAATACATCAAACTCCTCATCGGAGACCAGAATTACGAGAAAGTAAGCACATAAAAGCAAATTTGTTGCATGTGATAGCTTGAAAAGTCCACTGAAGGCAGCGTCAATGGAGTCAGAAACATTCTGGAGCTGTTTATACTGCTTCAAAACATCCTGAACGGGTGAACCGCCATGCTCCATTGCTTGCTGAAACTCTTTTGCAAGCCTGTACATTGTTACGGCAGTGAAAAACATGACATCCGTAACTGCATAGTCTACAAGGTCCCCAAAGCTCTCCATCACCATCCCTGTAATGCCCATTGTGGCTGTCGTGAGCGTAAAGTTTTGACCGTACGATTTCTGAAGCATTTTATATTGCTCCTCAGATTTTGTTTGGTTCTTTGTCCACACAAACAGGCTTAAACTCATGTCAAATGATTGTTCCAGTACACATTCGGTTGGGGACCATCCCTGTTTCATGTTGACCCATCCGAATAGCACCCGAATGATTGATGCCAAAAGGGATGCGAATCCACATGCGTAAACGCCGAACTAAATAATAAAGCAACTTTCGTAGGAAGGCTGTAGTTATATGTACGTTATATTGATTCTGTTTGTTTTACCTTGCTGCAGTTATATCTCATTGATTTTCTGGAAGTCTCCAACTCATCAAACATTGTTATTAGTTGCTTTGATCCTGCAGAAACAGCTCCAAGGAAATAAGTCCGCTTCACACAATTCAAAATATGACGACCGATAACGACATATTTATACATGTCTCCTTGCGTGGCATAAAGGATACTGCCAAGTTTGATAAGCTTCAAAGCATCTATAATCGCAAGAGTAGCGATCATCCCGAAGAAAGCCTTAAAATAATGTAATTGTTGCAATATAAACAAGTTTATAATATCTTTTGTTGTAAAAACATCGAGAAATTATTCTCACCTTATGGATCCCGTAGGCAAGAGTAAACGTCTCAAACCCATACTTTTTAAATGATGCAAGTCCAACGCAATGCAGGAACAAAAAGTATCGTTCCAAGTAGCTTTTCTCTCTTGGAAATTTTGATGTTTCAAGATCTTCGAGGGAGGAAAGTTGTTCAGAAGATTTTCCATCGTCATCATTTATGTTTGAGTTTCTCGCTTCCATTTTGCTCCCATTCAATTCTAAAAGCCGGAAATCGCCTTTACTTGAATTGGGGTCAATCCCTGTCGGAGCTACATCAATACGTAAAGGATGGTTTATCAACTCTCTCATCCAAGAGGTAGATCGTCGTCGTGTGCTAGACATACTGCAATTGGGGCAATAAGACGTTGACTTTCACCGAAATGAAAAACACGCTTGGATGGCAAGGATGACTACACGAGACTACTAACTCAAATGACACTTACCCTTTAAAAAGTAAGAACAGCTTTGTCTAAGAAAGTGACACTGTTTGGAATACTGGCCGATTTTTTATGAGAATCGTGGAATTTTCATGAATGTATAGCAATACCAAGTAGTAGTTTTTTAAAACCGGAAAACAACTACCTGGATTTTGCGTGATTCTCACCCTCTGTGTAAACAAAGAAAGAATATGCCACAACAGGTGACGGAGGATTGTCACACAGCTAAATACCAGCAGAATGGTTTTACCAGCTTTGCATTTGGTTTTTCGCGTTATATTCACGATGTACATCAAAGTACAGGTATAAGTCTTACATACTAAATGCTACCCACACGTATAGTTCTGCACGCGTGGTTTCAGTGTTTCTTGTACTTTGCCTATGAGTAACCAAAGGGTTGTTAGTTTCTTTCCAGCAATATATAAATGCCACAAAGACTAGTCTTGTTATGGGGCTTTGCATTTACAGTTGAGATCCTCCTATGGTCAGGCCGAGCTCTTATATGATCTTACATATAAGCGGCAAAAGGCTTGCATATATGTTTGATATGATTGTTTTGTTTTGGTATCTGCAGCAGATACCTGGTTTATATATATATATAAGAAGTGCACCACTTATATGTAAGATCATATAAGAGCTCTGCCTGACCATAGGATGATCCCAACTGTACAATAAAACAATATGTATAAAATGAAATTGCAGTTTTACATGTATCATACCTTCAATTCTGCAATTATTCACCAATAACATGAATTGCATGCTTCTTAAACCCGATTGTGACATTGAAAGCAACTCATTTCACCAGCCGAATCCTTTGTTCAGTCATTGAGTATGGGAATATGTAAAATCGGTCGTTGTTGATAAGCTATAATCTATCTAAGCTTTAGCATCCGTCCTAAAATTACATTGCTTCGCGTTTATTTTCTCGCAAAAACCAGACTAACCCCCTAGCTTAGCCGAAAACCGCATATTCAAAGTAGCAGTCAGAACAAATTCCGGATGTTCATTGGCAATTTCCAATGATGCTACATCAATATAAAAAAGAGCTTGCCATTTCTTGAATTCATGACGTTGATCGTCTTCGTGTTTGTGACACTATACTCATTTTGGGATTTTGTCAGTATCCTTGCAAGGTGAGACACAAGTTAGTATGTGAATGGTTGCCACTTATTCGTCATACTTTTCTATAGTTTTTAAAAAAACCGAATCAGAATCAAAGACGACTGACAATGTGCGTGCAAAACCATTGATTTTCTTTTAGGAAAGTATTTGTTCGCAAAAATCTCACGATGGTATACTTTTCTACTAGAAAGGAATATCAATCCCCAATTTTTTGGGCTTTCCATTTTTCCTACTTATGAAACAGGCCCAAGGAAGACTGCAAGCAAAACTGAAATTAGTACAGAAATGCAAATTCTACATAATTTTTACATGATATGTACAGGTCCCCTCTGTGTAAACAAAAGCTAAATGGGCTCAAGCTCATGCTAAACCAATAGGAAGCAAAAATACAAGACTCCACTCTGCCATGTCACATGCAAGCTTGTCTTTTGTATACTTTCTACAAGCAAAAACTGATTCAGTACTACATGTTTTAATGATTTTTAGTTTTTTTCCTACATGGAGAAATGAGTACACCAACCCAATCCAACTAATTATTTTGTGCATACTGAGTATTGAAACATTTAGTTGGACATGATTATCAAAATCAAGTTTCCATTTCAGCACTTTAAAAACTAGCCACAACTACGCGTCCGTCTGAATTGGAATTGTTCATTTGATTTTCATGAAGCCTTTTGCATAAAGAAAGCGTCTTTGTTGTTTTTGTCCCAATGCAGTTTGTTGAGCCATAGAGTACCGGAAAATATGAAATGGACCCCGGTTAGCCAGCCAAGATCTACCTAAGCTTTGGCATCCTTCCTAACATTACGTTGCTTTGCATTTGCTTTGCTTACAAAACCAAAACAAACCTTCTCCTCTCCTCCTTTTTGCTGTCTTATCAAAATCAGTATTATCTTCACCTCTCACCTTTGATATCCTTCCAAACCA
>JAQGAP010004557.1:0-10282 GCA_034697805.1 Orchesella bifasciata
GCTGTGGAAAGTACTCACTGAGGAATGGAGCAAAGTAACCCCGGAAATGACCCAAAAAGTTATGGATTCGTGGAAAAGAAGATGTCGTCTTATAAATATAAAGTCTGGCGACCACATTGAAAATTGTAAAATTATTCATAAGCGTAAATTGTAGAAATGGTGGCCAAATCAAAATGTTCAAAGTTAAAGTAAACACCCTCAGTATACAGGGGTATTTTGACATGCTGAATCGAATTGTCACAATAGTTTTGAAGGAAATTCCCAAATTCATGGAGTTTTTAGCACACAGAGTCGAAAAAATCGCGTTAAAAAGGTAATTAATGCATTAAATGATCATAATCACATTAAATTTCATTCATAAACACATACAATGTCGTTAATTAGGGCGTTCAGCTACGTTTCTCAGTCCACTTACGTGGCTTTTATTATCGATAAATGTAAGTATTCGTTTGGAGTACAGCATTTTAATCTAATATGAAACGAATTTATCATCTTCATTTGTACAATTTGGTTTATATTTCATTCACGGGTTACAATCAGTTTGTCCCAAAAGTCAAAGGCGCTACACGCAAACTGGTAGAGAATATTTACGGTTCAGCCGGCTCCTTTGCGATCACCACCAAGTCCTTCATGAGTGCAAGGGCGGATTGGTCCAACTCGTGCTTCATGTCATCCCATTCTTCCTGGAACCTCTCAATCAATTTTCTTGCGGAGATGTAAAGGCTGTCAAGAAAATCATATCAATTAATAAGCTACAAACTTTTAATCATTTTTAGAGAAGTTAATACAAAAGTGGAATGAGCAAGCTTACCTCAAGCACGTGGCATTCTTTTTAAGAAGTCGTCTCCGATCATCCGCTTTCATCCTCCTCAACTCATCGAGCCCTTGAAACTTTTCGGAGAGAAATCTTCGCCAGTACTCCCCTTCCTCCTCCAACCGCTTGCTCTCGCTGTCCCACTTTCCGCAGAAGGTCTCCAATTTGTCGAAGATATCCTCCAATCTTTTCTCAATTTCTGGGAGATTCTCATTCATCTGCTCGGCCTGATCATCGGCTGTGTAGGCTAAGTTAAACAAGTCCTCACCGAAAATCAGTTTATTTGTTAAATTCAACACCTCGTCATTGACCTGACTCGCTATCTTCCAGATAGAAATGGAGGTTTCCAGCGCTTCGAGTCTGGTGGCCCAAATCAACTTTATTTCTTCAATGATACGCCGCTCCTTTCCATACCAACTGTTTCCAACGTCTCCCCGGCAAGACATGATGAATGAGGATGAAAGTGATAAAGTGATGAGGTGAAAAGGTGACGAATTACTACGGAAAAGGTACAATGAATTAATTTCCTGTCAATGAAAATGATCGTCGGTGGAGGAAACATGAAATTCGTTTTTATTTTTCATTTGTACTTTATCCTTTTCATTTTTCGGTAAAAAAATATTTTGTTGCGATGGCTTCATCAAATGTTGAATGTGTTTTATAGTTACAATAAACCCTCCACTCGCTACATAAAAAAAATATTATGAAAACAACAGGTTGTAATTTGGGAACTCGAAAATATATAAATTACAATCATCATAATCGTATTCACATTACTAATCACTGATAATTATTTCACACCATCATCAACCATTCACATAAATACATTTAAATAAAATATACACGAACACATCAACATTTGTACAATGTAGTTTCAATTTGGTTTTAAGGAAAGGACATAACTCTCAAAAAGCATCAGGCACTACAACCGCCACCAGGTTCCTTCGCAATCCCCACCAACTCCTCCATGTATCCGAGGGTAGCCTGATCCAAGTCATACTTGATATCATCCCATTCTTCCTTGAACTTCTCATACAATTGTTTCTCAGGGATAAGGAGGCTGCCATGAAAATTACATTCGAATTATAAGAAAACCATTCTAATTGTACTTGAATAAAACGGTGGCTATAAAAAAAATTCCGCAAACTCACGACAAGCAAGTGGCATCCTCCTCAAGAATTCGTCTGCGATCCTCCGCTGTCATTTTCTTCAACTCATCAAAACTCTTCAACATCCCTGTTAAAAGATAGTTCCACTTCTTCCGTTCCAGATCAAACCGGTCGCCCTCATCTTGGAACTTCGAAGTAAATTCTTTGAACTTGTCAGAAATATCTTGCCTACCCTTCTTAATCTCCTCCAACCGCTCCTTTTTCCATGGATCCTGATCATCTGGGGTGGACGCCAGTTTGAACAAAGCGTTACTTAGAATCATCTTTTCTGCTAATATCGTCACCTCCTCCCATATTGGCCCAATAATATCCAAGATGGCAGTGTAGTTTTTCAGAACTTCCATGTTGCTTTCACAAATCAATAGTATTTCTTTAAAGATCTGCTGATCCTCTTTGTAGCAACTGTTTCCAACATCTTCCCGACAAGTCATGTTGAATGAGGGGGTTCTCGCTTCACTGATGAAATCCTTAATAGTTGAAAAAGTTACGAGTCAAAACACGTGAAAGCCAATTCTTACAGCAAAAATAAGCAGCGTTGGAATAGCACATAATATTATTATGAAGTTTTATTTACATTCTAATGTCAATATTTTTATTTCGCAGCTCATGTATTGAAGAAAAAAGATTTTAATTCAACAAATAAGTATTTCGTTGCCACGACCACGACAACTCAAGGTATGACAATGCTCGATGCAGCAAGAATCAGAATTAACAGTAAAAAGATGTGTTGAAATGACAAAAGTCTGAGCTCGCAGAAATTTTACAGAGAATTTCAATCGTAAAAAGCACAACTTCATATTTATTCAAAATGTCTTTATTACTAACATCGGAGGAATTGAGCTTTAAGTTATATACATTCGAACAGTGAGAGAGGTCTTTGCAGAACGTTATAAATTTGACAATGAATTAAAGGAGAGCCTATAATATCATAACTTTTCCCAGCCTCGTTACAGCTAACTACTCTTCAATTTCTTGATCAGCAGGCTCCTTCGAAATCACCACCAAATCCTTCAGGAATCCCATGAACGACTGATCAAACCCAGGTTTTATGTCATCCCACTCCTTCTTGAACCCTTCAAATATCCGTTTTCCGGAGATGAACAGCCTGAAAAAGAAATCATAGCAAAAATATTGATGATGAACAAGAAATGATTCAGTTTTAAAATTTAAAATTAAATTTTACTACAAAAAACTTACGACAAGCAAACAGCATTCTTCCTAAGAAGTGCCTTTCGTTCCTCCACCTTCAATCTTTTCAGTTCATCAAAGCTCTTTGTCTTCTTCAACAGATAATCTTGCCAGCTCTTGCTTTCCTCGGCGAGTCGGGTTCTTTCATCGTCGAACTTGAAGTAAAAGTCCCTTAACTGCCCCATAATGACCTGGCGACCTTCCCAGATTTCCTGGATCCTCTGTTTTTGCTCGTCTCCTTTTCCGGCAACAAGTTTGAAGAGATGATCACTAAGCTTCATCTTCTCCAACAGATTTCCCACCTCCGAGAGTATACCCCTCCATAATTTCACGATGACCGTAAAGGTTTCCAGTGCTTCGTCAAAGGTAGCCCAAATCAACTTAATGTCTTCAATCATGCGGCGCTCTTTCTTGTACCAGCTGCGGGCGTCCTCACGGCAAGCCATGTCGAATGTGTGGATAAACAATAATACGTAGGAATAATAAGTGCTGAATAATAATTTTAAAATGATTGTGTGAGATATTTATTGGAGGCGAGGCGAGGCGATTAGAAACTATCCGTGTTTTTTATTTATATTTATTTTACAGATATATTTACAATTTTTAATATTTTTGGGCTGTCAAATTCATCCATAGCAACCAAAAAAGTTCATGAATTCGTATGGTTGTTAACTATGTTTGGCTAGAAAACGGAGATATCCGCACGTGGTGTTGCAACCAAATCGTCATCCATCACGAGTAATCCCTGCAAGTTAAACGGATGTGAGTATTTTCTTTTGCATTTAAGAAAGCTGAAATTATGAATGCAATTTGTACAAAAAACCCTACCATAAAAGAGAAGAAGAGTGCTGTAGCAGATAGAAAATGCCAAGCATCGTGACTATCGTAGTACTGAAACGGTCCCAAGAAAAACAGACCCAAACACTCCTGATTAATTGCTCGAGATTGAGCCGCAGTTAGCTCCCATTGAGTGGCAACATCCATGTAAAAACTAACTGCAAATCCTCCAGTAATCGCTGCCAAACTAAAAAACACCAGAGGCTGGATCCAAGACCTTTGCTTGGATTCCCGATGTACGACGCTCTGAAAAAGAAAACAAGTTTTATTTATAATTTTATTTACACCTTTTTAATTTATTAAATGTTTATTACAATTTATACCTTCATAAAAGCGTAATGCGCCACATTAAAAACCACATGCCCAATAAAAAGGTAGAGTAAATACGTTGAAAAACTCCATCTTATCTGACCCCAACAAATTGCCAAGCTGATACTTATCAAAATGGAGAATATGGGAAGAATTAGGCGACCCCCACGAATATTCTCCAACTTCCAAGTTTCTCGGTCAAAAATGTGCCAAAACATCTTCCAACCTGTGACAGTTTTCCCACTATCAGGATCCTTGATATATCCGATAAAACAGTAGTCAATTGAGATGTATAACGTCACAATTAGTTGAACGAGAACGAAAATGGAAGCCAGAGCTGTTTTGTTTTTGGAAGTTATCAACCCTTCGGCCAAAAGCCCCAAAACGGAGAGTCCAATAATGATTGCAAGTGTCCACAAAGCGTGATTTCTATTATTTCAATTAAAATTTATCATGAAAAAATTTGACTTTAAAATTTCGAAAACGTAAAAATGTTCTACTTACGGCTTGAATATACGAGGATGCCGAAATTGGTACAGCTTTACGAGTATAAGAACTGCCATCACGTACATAAAACAGGTATCTGCAGAAATTAAAATTTTAGATAAATCCTGTAAAAAGATTTTGAGGATTTTATAGATAATATTTTTTTTACCAAACTGGAAGGTAGATTGATTAGGGCAAAGATGATAAGCTGCACTCAGCACCCCTTCCACAATCAACGCAACTCCAAGTGCCATGAATAATCCAAAATTCGCAGGAATTCCTAAGTCTTGTCTTTCTTCCTCGCTAGTTCTCGCCGCCCCAATAAAAACTGCTTCAACTTCTCCATGATTCTCGTCAGTGGTATCGGTAGTTATTGAGCTAAATGAATTAGCACTTTGACTTCTCTCATTTTCCTTATTCTTCCCTATTTCCAGATACTGAGCCTCATGCTTTCGCACAATCATTATAAACAGGAGTCCAAAAAGAATGTAAGCTGCGTTTGAGATAAAGTGGTTGAAGTCAATGAAGGGGCCTTCAGCGTGTGCACATCTGTAGTTGTAATAACACATATCATAATTCCCAATTGCTTTTGAAACCCTGAAATAATATAGCGCAAATTGGCAGACAGGAATGCAGTAGAAGATGGCAACAATGCTGACGTGGTGAAAGAAAGCAGCTCCATTTCTTGATGGGGTTTGTTGCGTTGAAGAAGAATCGTTAATGAAATCAGCCAGATATTTATCCGCTTTTAATCTGGAAAGGAAACCTTGACCTTGAGAATGATTTCTCAAATTATTTTCGCAGTTGGCTGATGAATCAAGAGGTAGAAGTGGATCATCTTCACTTTCCCCCACATCGGCAAGTAGCAGTTTTCTATAAAAAATTATAGAAACTTATTTGAATTTTTAAAACAAATTTACTTGTGTTTATGTTCGGAATTTACCTCATTAATTGATGCCGTCTTGGCAAGAACACAAGTACCACTGACATCCCAATCACGAACACTATAGCATTTGGCATCAACCATGACAAACATTTTGCCAACAATAGATGACCGTTATCAACCGGGCCAATTGTTACTACAAGATTTATATCCTTATCTACAGGATTTACAGGTGTAGGAAATATTGAAGAAAAAATAGCAGCAATTCCTGACTCATTTGAAAGGTCGGGCATGTATGGAAGTGGGAGAGAGAATGGGTCTTTTCTCAAACATTCATTTGGACTCGTGTGCACAATAATAACGAGAATGAATCCTTCCAAAAATGGCTCCTGTCTTTTCACAGTCATTGTCCCTGAAACTGACATTGTTTCGTAGATTCCCTCGTAATGCACGTTTTCTTCTTGATCGAATATTGGACACTGCCGGATTCAAAAGAATGTCAAAGTAAATATTAAGGAAAATTTGACAAAGATTTGAATTTTATAAAATAACTTGCATGTGGAGCTTGCACGGATAAAGTCAAGCAGCTTCCGCTTCCATCACCGGAATCCGCCATAATTTTGACTGCTTTTGGACTCAATTCGTCAAATGTGAAATGGTAGTAAATTGGCTTAACGGCTGAAACGGTAACATTTCTGGTTGTTTCAAAACTGTATTTCAAATAATAAACAAAAAGAGAAAGGAATATATACATATATATTATATGTATATACGTATTTCTATACAAAATGTTATTGTTATTCTTACGCAAGTTGAAAGTCACGTTCCATTGCAATTGTTATGCTATACGATATATTGGACGGACTTCCAGTTGATAAGATAACAGAGATAAACATTGGCGAATTAGGATCTCCATCAAGAATGCATAGCGTTCTCTCCGCGTGATAACTTTCTGCGTTAATACTTCTCGCATTGCTTGCATGTCTTTTGGTAAAATGTGGAAGCTGGAATGATGACGATACTGCACTTGGTTGGAGGATTGTGACGGAAAGGTTCTTGTCGGGGGTAACGACTCCTATCCCATCCGGTACTAGACTCACCTTCAGCCGAAAGCGTATGTTGGTAGTCTACTCCCGTTTTGAAAGAAAAAATTGCAATTTGAATTCTTAAAATAACTTTTTCTGTTTTAATTTTTAACGAATTTTTAAGAAAACATACCAAACTCCTCTCTTTCAAGGCTTTTAGTTCGTAAATGAAAGTGACTGGAGACGAGAGGTTGACACTTCCATTGTAGTACTCGTTGACCTTGACGTCGTTCTTTATTATTGGTACGATACTGAAAGCGTGCACTTCCCAAAATATGACGGATATCAGTAGATATTTGAAAACTGTAGGAAACATGGTTTTCACCGGTTTTTAAGCTAATTGTTAGTCAACCTGGCAAGCTCCAAACACACTGAATTTGCTTACGATACTGAGGTTTTTGTCGTTGATTAAGCAAACATACAAGAGGAAAAGATAGGCAAAATTGCAGGGAAAATGATACGGTAAGGGCAACGTTTGTTCCATTCGCTGAGAATACAAGTCAATAACATGTAGTTGCAACATCAATGACACTCAGACTATCTTATCAGGATTATTTACAAGCAAACAAAATGATGGTGTGGCTGATTGCAGGAGTTATAGTTGACGACCAAACAGCAACATGCATCGATTCAAGATGAGTCACACTTGCGAAGGTTTGATAATAAACATATTCTACTGAATGGAAAAGTAAAATATTGCTTATCAATT
Source organism: Orchesella bifasciata (assembly GCA_034697805.1). Taxonomy (NCBI): domain Eukaryota; kingdom Metazoa; phylum Arthropoda; class Collembola; order Entomobryomorpha; family Orchesellidae; genus Orchesella; species Orchesella bifasciata. Next base: position 7,481 of record JAQGAP010004557.1, read on the forward strand.
TATTTGTGTGCCAAATGAGAGAATTGTTCGTGCATTTGCATTTTTCACCCTAATTTTTCTGCTTCTCATTCACATGCAACCAAGACCGTGCATTTTCAAAAAACCAGGGTTGAAATGGCAATACGGTCAAAGGTATTTGCTTAAATTTGCTTATCACTTGGTTGACATAATTTACGTCAACCAAGTGATAAGCAAATTTAAGCAAATACGTCACGTAATAGTTATAATATTTAGACTAGCAATATTTTATCTACATTAAAACTTTAACCTTGATATCCATTTGTAGTTTTAATCCTAATTTTTTCCTTCAAATCAGTTTGTATACACGCCAGTGATTTGGTAAAATATTAATTTGATAGCTTGAATAACACGATTGCCAATGTGATAGGAATTGAATTAAACTATAAAATATCAAACATATAAAGGTGACGCAAATATAAAAAGAAAGTATGCATATGAAACATTTTCAATATTCTAACCATAAAATGTTATATTTTGTTGCGTATTTTTTCTTTCGATTTTGCTACAACTTTTTTGTTTTCAAATTGGGCTGGAATAAAAGTTGGGAGGTAGTTGACTTTTAATCTGCTGGAAATTCTCTACTGGGATTTCATTTGAATTTATGGCGCATTTTTATTTTGAATTAACTTGTATTTACAACACAACGAATTGTTTTTCAGTTTAAACACATAACATTTGCATGCCTTGCACATCAAGTATTGTGACTTACACACAGGCTGTCCTATTTTCTGTAGACCACCGTAAGGCTAAAAACCAGTACTAGAATCCATGCAATAATTGCAACAACTCCTGGCCAAACAAGTGGATGTGCTAAACTCAATCCTCGGACAACAACGGATCTTATGGAAAGAGTAGGCATTGTCGTTGGAAGGAAATATCCTAGATATCGCGAAAACTGAGGCATCCCTAAAAAGTTTTGTTTTAGCATACTTATTCTGTATTTTAATTTATATATTCTGGTTAACAAGAACTTTAATTTTTGCAACAAACCTGACAAAGGCCAAAATACGCCTGAAATAATAAACCAAATCTTTTATCATCTAATATAAATACTAAGTTGTAGTATTAAAATTCACAAAAGCTTAATTGCACAGTTTTAATAATAAAATACCGCAATAAAGAAGGAAGAATGGAAAGAGGAACATCTCCAAAACCAACGCTTGCATCGCATCTGAGCAAACAATCCCCAAGAGAAGACCTTTAGCAAAACTCAAAAATTAATTCCTGTTGATTATGATTTTTTAAATTCTTCTAAAAAAAGTTGCATACCGAAAGCAATACCACCGAAGGCAACTAGAAGGCAAATGAGGATGTATAGTCCTATTGAACCACGTACACTGTAGCCAAGCCAAATGTAGGCAGTGATCGTCCACAGAAGTATCTGAAGTAGCCCTAGCAACCCTTGCGTTGTGAAATAACCTGAGAGTATGTGCACAGTTTTTAGGCCGGCTACTTGCCCTCGCTCAAGTGTTCCGTTGTTCTTGTCTGGGGAAATTTTACATACATTATTGTAGTAATATTTTTTTCTAAATCTAATCAAAATTTGGGCTTACTAAAAAATACTTAAGCCACATATACCTTCAACGTAGAGGATTGCAGTAATAGTAGCGGCAATATTAAAAACTGAGCTGAAAACATTAGATTACAGTTTAAAATGGAGATTATTTCAGTACTGCATCCCAATAACTCGTTATTTCACTCCAAACCAAAAAAGCTCTAGTTTCCACTGTACGGATTTTTTTAATTCTCAATTATTTAGTTAAACTACCATCCAAATTACCATATTATTAGCCCAGGCACGAAAAACTCCGTGTAAGTGTCGTCCAAGGATCCATAAACCGGTTGTTTAAACTATATTATGTGTTAAAAGTGTTCATATTAAAAAACGTTTGTGTACAAGAATCAACAACTTATTTTTAGAGAGTGAAATAATCAATACCTCAAAAGGAATCTTGGCCATATTTCCGTTCATTTGACATGATTCAGCTAGACGTCCTAAATAAGCAATATGTGATTCGAAAAACCGCCACAGCATGTACAAGGTCGTAACGTATTCTGCAAAACAATGTAAAACTTGATAAACAGTTTTTGAATACAGTTTGAAACATGAAGGAAATTCGGTAAAAACACACGAGAAAAATCCAAATGCATTCCGATTCTTGATCCGTCCATTGACTCGTTGCTAGCAAACGGTCGGGTTGCTAAAGATTGAAGGGTGTAATCTGAGAAGTTTGCAGGGAATGTTATATAACCTTTTAGGTCGCCTTCGTGAACTTTATTACGTGCATCCTCCTCGGAACTGAATGAAATCTATGAAAAATATTATTGCAAAATAAAAATAACATGGAATATACACACTTGGGCAAAATAAAATAAACTTCTGGTTGCGTCATGTTTGAGTGTCTCTGAGGCTCTGTTGAAGGAAGTTCATACTACTAAAACATGTTAACTAAGTAGAGTAAAGTCTGGTGCATCTGCTCATGCAAAAAAATTGTGAATTTCTGTGTTCTCCTGGAGGGGACGCTCCCTTTTCTAAAAATTTAAAGGAACACGCTGGACAAAAATAAATAAACTTTTTTCAAAATGGTTAGTACTGTAGCTTAAACGTAAAGGTTTGTATTATTTTAAGGCAGTATTAGCCGGGAAAGTGTTATATAACTGTTTTTCAACAACATTGTATGGCTACCTTAGGAATTTTGAGGAATAGGAAGACAGTGATGAGGATGCATACAAGCCATGTTGGTAACTGCTTAAAATCGTGCTTAGTAATGAAATTCCAGA
>JAQGAP010004558.1:0-10280 GCA_034697805.1 Orchesella bifasciata
GAAGAAGAAGAGTCCAGCAAACTCTTGTGACTTTGGCTGCCCATTATATTTATACCGTGGCTATAGAGAGTTTAGTTAGCTGAGCTGTGTGATGTGATGTTGCCTCCATGATCTGCATACTTAATGAGGACGAAATCACATTTTTTTCAACATTTCTCCTTTTCCATCCATCTTACTTTATTCTTCTTGGTTTCTCTCCATTCTATGAAGAAGAGGATGGCGATGCATCATTGGAAAAATACAAGTCCATTGATGGCCCATATGCATGCAATGCAGTCCTTCTAAATGGTAGGAAGAATCATCGTCATTTTATTGCATATCGGTCTCGACTGGGATATGTGGAGTCGTGTTAGTTCCCACTTTTGTGTACTATGTATGTTGTGATGGCTCACTTGTGATGCATGACTGCAATCATTTATTATTAGAAAAACGTGTAGTTCTAAAGTAGCGAAAAAAGGAAGCACATTTCCCATCTCCACCACCAACTCCCAAGTCCAAATGCATACTGAAGATGGTACTCCCAAACAAAACACGACTTTTTAACAAAATCAAAAAACCAAGCCTTTCACTTCAAATGAAAAAAGTAGACATGAATGAAATGAACTCTTTATTTTGTTGATGCTGCCACTCTAATAATATGATTGCCTAGCCATCAAGGAGGACTAACCCTTTTGTAACCTTTCAAAATATTTGTCGCATGAGAATGAGTCGCATCTTCATTTTTTATCCTCTGTGTCTTGCATCTTGGAATGGATCACATCATCCCGTGATGATGATGATGGGTGCTTTGCCCTTACGGTTACATGTGCCTGCCTACCTGCACCTACCCATCTTAATTGTAATTATGACCTTTACTGGAAAATCAGAGTGGATGATTAAAACCCGCGCATTATTACACTGCAACCCAAACTATTCGACAGACACCATCATTCCTCCTTTCAAGAATTAGTACCGCTCACTCTCAAGGAGAATCTATATGTTCGTAATTAGCATTACGAATTCAAATCCTTCGTTTCCCCTTTAATCGACATCTTCGTTACGTCTGACTTTTAATCACACGTGATACTTACTTTACTCAACTATGAATGAGCCCTCTTGATTAGTCAATCTTTCTCCTGCTTCAGGATTGGAAACATCAAACATCAACCTTCCTTTGTAATACATATTTCACCTCCCTGTAAAAGAAAAAAAGTTTAGCATTTTCTTAATCATCAATCACCAAAAAGTTTCTAGGTAAAAGCTGTAAAACTTTTGAGGCTCGTTTGATTTGATTGCATTGTAATTACTTTTCCCAGTTCAAAGAGTGACGAAACGTTTTTGCAAAAACAGTTACACTTTCCTATCATGCTGTTTGAAGAATTATCTTTTCGTTTATAATGGCATACGTACCTATATGCATCTCAACGTGGGATATAAAAGTTTGCCAAGAGGATTAGGATTGACGACGGCTATAAATACCATTTTTATGACGGACTATCAAAAGAAGTGCACAAAAAATATTTCATGTGTTAAAATAAAATGGATACACTTTTTTTTCGGAGTCGGAGGTAAGAATGAGTGTTATGCATATAAAAGATTTTTTGTAGCGCTTTGTGTGAATGTGTGTGGAAAAAGGATTATGAATAATTTAGCCTCCTCCATCATAGATTACCCAAGTGATTGCAGGTTGTCAATGCATTAATCTAATTGCAGCAGGTCAGCGAGCTCAAGAAAATGGAAAAAGCTTACTTACACTCTTTGATTGTTGTGGATAGAAGAGGAGCAGAGGCGAAACATCAAAAAGGCATTTCACATTTTTCTCGTGTATTCAACCTACATGCACCTATCTATTTATTAGCAAAACAGCAGCACAGCAAAGCCAAAAAGCTTCTTCATCATCATCGTTATGTTATGGAATAAACATAATATGTTGAAGGCACGCATCATGCATCTCTCCTTTTTCCTCCGTTCTCAAAAAGAAAACGGAGTGGAGTGAGTGGAAGATTATTGGTACAGATGACGATGATGATGATGGTCCTCTGTGTTTTGTATATAAACGACTTAACGTTACTTACTGCATGCACATTATTACTTATCTTTTTCGTCCTTTTTATATATGTATTCAAGGCACAGAAAATTGAATGCCAAAGAGGAGTCGTTTTTGTGTATATATATTATTCCTCCTGCTCACCACCTGATATTATTATATATGGTCAGTAATTTTCTGATTTTATCAATCGGCCAACAAGAGAAAAAATTCACAGAAAAAGAATGAATCTTTGTGGCCCCAGACGTTAGCTGAATGTTCGTTTGGTGTGGCGATGAGGATGATGATGGGGATAATGATAATTTTACTACTTATTTTTGTTGGTAGTTGGTACACATCCCATCCCTAATTCTAATCCTTCTTTCCTCCACTTTTCGCACAATCACAGTCAACTCAACGAGCAGCGTCGTCATCATCAGTGCCCCGAGTTGGAGTAGTAGTCGTCTATACAGTCATCGACAATAAACATTTTCTCTGTGCACATTTTTTCTACTCTTTTCTGATTATGATAAGCCGGATGGATACTGTTGATGATGACTAAAATGGTTTTTTCTTGAAGGCGGAGAGTTGAAGAGACTTTATTTCACTCCACCATATTTTTATCCTTCATCATCATAAACTATCATCACACATAAATTGTGAGTGTGATAAGAAGAAAATAATAAAAATATAAAAATTGTTCCTAAGCCCAAGTCGCCTCGCCGATTTATTTATTTATCGAGCATGTTGGGGTATAGTTATATGGCTTGTATTGGCGATAGATCTTTGAGGAAGATTAACCTGAAGACAGATAAATTCTCACGTCGACATCATCGGTAAACTCATCATTTGCACTACTTTACTTGTCCTCCAACTGACATTTCACCTTTTGCTGATTTATCTTCCATTTTTAAAAGGTGTTGCTGGGCTCCTTCTCTCAACTGCATCTCGAGAGAGATTCCGTTTGATACAGAGGAAAAGCTATCAGTTCACCAATATCCGATGTAATATTTAAGTGGAGATTGGTGTAGTGCAGAGTGCAAACCAGCAGCAATTTTTTCATCTATTTTTTCGCTGATTGACTGACTGCGTAATGGTCTTGGGAGGTGCACTCTTTCTACAAACGACAGTTATGATATTAGCTACGAGTATCTTTCTTGTGAAGATGTGATCATGCATTTAATCCCATGCATAATTTCTTTGCTCGTTCAGCCAACAACAGAGGATCATGGGCTTATGAATATGAAACGGTTTGCTCTGAAAACCTCCAATTAGTCTGATGTCAAAAGTAGGAGGGAAACATGCATACTATTACGCTTACATCTATTAAAAGTTATTATTGGGAAAAGGTGAAAGAGAGAGAGAGAGAGAAAGGTGTTTTTGCACGGTCGAATGGTTGACTGCCTTTTGAGTGACTTTGAGAAAAAGCGTCTTGATGACTGCTTAACATGAATCCAATGTTAGATGCTCAATTCATTTTGATTTGATTTGAATGATGGAAAAAAGCAGCAGCAAAGGAACAGTGATGGTGGTGGTTGTTGAGGTTGGGTTGATGTTTGACTTTCTTGCGTTGTGAACGACAGGGTACAGCATGCAAAGGATATTTCAAGTCAGTCAAAATATATATAAAAAGTTGTGTACACTGTGTGAGTGAGTAGTGCATGATGCATGAGCAGTGGGCGGAATGTTTTAGCAGCTCAAATAATAGTAATAATAATAACAGTGGAAAATAAGCATCAAAACAGTGAGTTGAGTGAGTAGTGGTATTAGTATATACATTTTTTCTTGGGCTTCTTCATCAGTAACATCTTCACGATGATGATGATGCTGACGATGATCGTCCTCATCATCACAATCAAAATCATCAAAAAGAAACCTCATCAGGAGATGATGATGATTTTTTTTTCAGTTCTCAATAAATGCATATTGCAGTGCGAGTCCTCCTCCTTCTTGGTCTCTCTCTCTCATGAACTGTGTATGAGCCCCCAAGGGGCATCTTAAAAACGAACACAGCAATCTAAAAGGATAAACAGAAGGACAAGATGAATAGTCCTTATTTTGCACATTTCTTCTACTTCTTCTTCTGTCCTAATCACATCCGTCCGTCCGTTGCTTTTAGGTGGCATTGGCTACTACCACAACCCTAGAAATGCTGCTGAATCTCTAGTACTTTTTTTTGCTGAAGAATATATCTATTCTTTGGGGGCTGGGTCACTTTGAGACGAAGTCTAAAAGAGAAAAAAATGCATACATATTCTTATGAAATGAAGAGATGAGGATGAGAGATGAATACTAAACAGCTGGTAAACAGAAAAGAAGAGGAGAGAGGAACACAAAAATTATTATTGCCGATTCCCCATCACAAAACTATTTTTTTTTCTTGGCTATATCTCAGCGTAAGTCCGTCCGTTGCTTTTACGGCTTATAATTTTTTCCATTCTTCTTCAACTTGATTGATACTATTGGTTTGTATATGTGTGTATAGTATACTGCACTGACTATATAATACAAGCTACTTGTTCGCTGCTCTCTTTTTTTCTCTCCTTTGGTCACCAACAAACGCCTGTAAAGTATAATGTGTGCATACATTATTTAAATTAATAGACTAGCGCAAAATTTTTGTGTACAAGCCCTAAAAGACGGCGAAGAAGGTACGCTACATTACTTACGTGCATGATGCATGCATGCTCTTTAGTGGCACAATGAATTAAAGACAGAAAAAACTGTTATTATTACTACGATAGCCATGATTACTGATGCATTGTTCCATGTTGTTATGTTATGTAGTAAGGAGACCAAACCACTGTGCACATTTGCATATTATATGGTATCCCCACGTATTTGTACGTAAATAAAGGGTGTTATTGTAGTATACCTCTTCAGATTGGTTTGATCGGCAGAAGCTTGTAATGTTGTACACAGGAGGAGGATAATTCGTTTAAGCGAAAATATACATTATTATTATATTAGAACCAAGTAGAAAAGACTTCTTTTGCAGATTTTTGTCTCGTTTTCTTGCAGCTATAATTTCATTGTGGTTTTGATACCTTTTGATGTATTGTAACATGGATGGAGTAGTTGATGTATACTATCTTTCTCTGCTCACTCTCATATTATACATAATAATCTGACCATCTATCACATTAAAAATGGAAAAAATTGGTTATTATTATGATTATATAAAATTCACTGCAGCAAAAATGAGACTGACTGAAGGGACAATGAAGTAGTAGTAGCAGAGGGAGAGAGAACACAGGAGCAGAATAGATGAGGAGAAAATAAAGGTGTGGCTTATCGTTCACATATTCACAACACAGGCAAAAACTGTTCTCCTCTTCTAGATGGTCAGTCAAGTCAGAGTATTTTAATGAGGAGATTTCTATGCAGAAAATCTAATAAGATCAATTGTCTTTTTTTCTTTTCTTGAGCATCGCCATTAAGATCATCTTTTTTTCTTCAAGAGAGAGGAGAGCAACGCTAAAGACAATTGATTCAGAAAATCTAATACAAGTCTAAGCGATAAATGTTTCAACATTTTTTTCTTCCTCGAGATGATGATCTGATCAGACGACGAAGAAAAGGCTATCGTCAACGACAAAGGGGTATAAATATACATAAGAAAATTCCTCGTTTCATCGACACCGTCAGCCCTTTTTATTATAACAGGGGTTGATAGTTATGCCGGGCTATATCAACTACTGTAAGACCAGAGTATAGGTTTTGTATTGATCTTGTCAATGTGGTTGGTGGTGATGATGGTTGGCTAGCTCATTTCGTTGTTGGAGATGGTGATAAACTGTTATCTGACGAAGTATGCATGCACTGTGACCAGGAGAGGAGAAGAATGTTGGAGTGTTATTGTCAAGTAGAGAAGAGATATATACTATTGATCTTGTTGCTTCATCATTTATTTTTCGCTTTACTTTTATGCAAATCTTCATGGCTTTTGTGTGTTTTTTGTTTTGATGGATTCGCTGTGTGTTCGTTTGTTGGTTGTAATGTAATATGCTTGTTTAGTTGGAGTTGCTCACTTGTTCTCTTTAGCCCAGCTCTTTCTCTCTCATTGATTCGGTAGGTTTTGATGGGATTCATAAATCTGCACTTTGGCTCCCCGACTTGCTTTCATCATTAGAGCTGTTGTGAATATATGTGCATACTTTTCTGCTCTGTTACGTTATCCACGCAAGAGATTAATAAGCTTGGTATAAACTATAAACATTTTGGTGGAGATAAAGTAGATTCACACAGAGTGCAAACACACACGCACAATGGAGATGAAGAAGGTAATCAAAATTGGTGAAAAACTTGCTGCTGCTGCTGTTGTTCGTTGCGTCTTCAGTGTGCTACTCATGACTTGCAAGACACTTGTTGCATTATATTACATTTGAGTCCATCAGAAAAGTCATCATTCATTCGGTTGACGATAGTAATGCAATGTGTAATGTGTTGGGTACAGAAGAGTTTCTGTGCTTGCTCCCAATTCATTTGCATATTGTCCTTAATTTGAATACCGTATCTCATCTGATTCTGATACGATGTGGTTGGTTCTCCTGCTTTTTTTGCACCACTCTCAATCACACACCGACAGTTTATTAGCCAAATGAGGTAAATTCATAAAGTGAACAAGCAACGTAACTACTTTATGAATGCTCGTTGAGATCACGGCACAACAGATGTGGTATTGCGTAGAGGGGAAAACGCTGTCAAATAAATACATCTTCTGGGATCATTATCACTTTATAGCAAAGATACAATTCTGTATTCACAATACAGGGATGTACTAGTCTCTTATTCTTGCAGATATTTATTGCACTCATTTAACTCAAAATATTGCGTTATGCACAGTAGTTAGTCGCAGACTGAGGACGACTAACTAAAAGTAAAGGGATGTCTTTGCATCAAGCTAATCGCTGTGCGCTGGGTCATGATCACTTCCAATCGAACCCTTTGATCAGCCGACAAAGAAATTTTTGGGGTGATTCAAAATACAATGGCCTTACACAACATTTCGATTCTTCATCAAGTTTTTACCAGACATTTCAAAACATTTTGGCAGTTATCGATGCTCATGCATTCAAAAGCAACTACTTTTAATTTACTAAATGCTTAAATCCGAATTCTGTTTCAAGTGTTCAGTCCTTAATTATGAAAATTTTCCCCTATTCTTAATCAGCACCAGATTATGCTTTGATTGAAGCACCTGCTGAAAGAATATTTGATTAACGGTACCCATTGACCACTTTACAATATGCAAAACCGCATGTTTGCGTGCGCGTCAGCAGCTTCGCTTGATGAAAAATAAGTTGTACATTTGGGCTTTCACATCTCAGTGCAATCCGGCAAACCAAACTTTCCGTTCTGCTTGAGTGAGCATTGAAAAGTTTCTGCCCTCACGTATTTGTACACGTATAAATTTTAAAATGACTTGTTTCGTTTCCGATCTTTACTATGGGTTTGTGATGAAAGGTTTCTTTAAATTCATCCATAAAGCCCAATATAAGTCAGTAGGGTATGGGTGCATTTTCAAGAGCATGTTCCATTAGCATCATCCTAAGAACCCTGATCTCTACATGTTCATTATATATCTCTGTGCAATATTGTTATTATTGCGTTACATCATCAGCAGCAACATAACACGCTCACAACCAAGTAGATTCCCTCAACTCGAGTATTTTTTGTTGCAAAACCGGAACTGCATCGTCCCATATCATGTTTCACTCTCGCAACTACACCAAAAAAGACGGTGTGTAGACAACTTCATACGCACCCAAACATTGGGATATAGAGATGAGAGAGAGAGGTTGAAAATAATCATAATCATTTTGCCTGAAACTAAATTACAAGGATGAATTCATAAAATGGGATGTTGCACACAAGACGAAATTACGTTTTTTCAAGAGAAGTGCATGATAATACGATGACGAAGAAGAGTTGTAGCAAACCAAAACTTAGAAAATTAGTTACTGTTATGTTTTAGCAGAAAGAATGGAAAAAAATTGTGTGATATCTAGTGAGCCGCAACATACCGCTTCTTTTCTTTATAGATATACTCATAAAAATGATGAAGATGAGAAAAAAACAAAGTTGATGATGATGGTTAAGGTGGCGTTGGTGGAGGAGTGATATAGTGGTCAAGTGCAAAAGAAGATGAGAACCAAACCAAGTCATTATGACTTTTTCCATCGCGTTGCATCATCGGTGCGCTATACTATGTACGTGGACGACAAAATGTGCAAACGAAGAGAGAAAATTGGGACGAGAGGAAACAGCGTAGATGTGGCGATGCGTCTTTTTATGACAGACTTTGGAATATGATCATGATAGTTGGTGGTGGTGGTGAAAAACGATGCATTTTTGTGTGAAAATGTCTTTCGGGGAAAATAACGCATTAGAGACGGAGTGGAGAGTGAATACGTTTAAATGGGAAGCAATAACACGGCACGAAGGACGGGCTTTTCTTTTTTTTGTCTCGCGTTCAACTCGAGACCTTTTGCAATACCCAAGTTCGTTGTTCTTACTCAGTTTTGAATGAAACTCCAATCTCTCATCTTTCAAATGACCAAGAAAAATGGTAATGGTGTTTGGCTTGGTGGTGGCGGTGATGATGAGGATGTAACTGATGATGACTGTTAAAGTGAACACGGTCAAAAACTTGCCCTGTGGCGCACATTTAAAAGTTAAAAGTTACACATGCCATACATACGTATAAAAATATGCGTGAATGAATGCACATATGCTTTTCTACCCAACTCTGATCTTATGTCTGCATTACATATCTTTAGAAGGACTAGAGATGCAATAAGTCTGACTGGCCGAATGACTCTTAAAGTTTGTGATCTGTGCTTGGGTTTAAAAAGGTGTTCGGTCGGTGGGTCGGTTGGTTGGTCGGCTTTCGGCTAGCCCATCACTCAGTCAGTCAGTGAGCCAAAAAAGAAGCATTAAAATCCAATCCGCCATCCACCCTCACATCACATCACCATCAAGCCATCCATCTCCCACCATCCCATTTATTTGCCCTTGCCCGTATACCAAAAAGTAAATGAATGTTTGTTGCGATGAACATGCAAAAAATACATAAAATGTATCCCATCATGTCTTTCCAATTGTAACTGTTCATTAAAAAACAAGAGAAGTCGAAAGAAGATGAAAAAATGCATCTTTAGTATTCACATGTGGTGGCAGTTTCGATTGGATTGACTTTGACTTTAGCTTTTAGGATGGACACTGAGAAACAGAAAAAAATGGTGTGTTCCGTAATGCCGCTTATTGCTTGGGATTTTTGGCTTGGTACTTGAATCATCGGGCTCTAGCATTGCAGGGAAGAAAAAGAACCGTTGGAATTTGATGATGACCAGAATGAGCGATGATTTTGCGTTTGCATGTTGAGAGGCTATGAAATTATATAGAGAATGAGTATGCAACTATAAGTGGTCTTCTCTTCTGCTGGTAATTCCGATTCTTCAGGCAATCAAATCGCGGCTTTATAACCACTGCTACAATGAGACACAACTTATACATATATATTCACATACAACTTTGCAACACACGGATATTGCCGCGTGTATCACCATCAAAAGAATTTGCAAACGTGTACATACCTACATAGTTTGTGTTAAGAAAATGAGGGATGCTTTACCAAATTTTCCTTTTAATTTTACATGCATACAAAGTATTATTGTATGTAAACACATTTGCAAGCAGCTTTCACTGTGCCCATCTTTCTTTTCTCATTTTTTTCTTGGTCACTCATACGTGCATTGTATAAAAACGAAGTACTGGAAACTTTTAAGCATCACTAAATCTAAAACGTGATGGTTGCATACTTTGAGAATCTTACTGAACAAGACAATTTTCGTAACGGGAGAAGGAGGTTGAACGTTGGGCTTAAAGCATATAAAATGACTATTGAAGTTGAAAACAGCGTAAATACATTTTTTAATTGCTCACAATATCTGTGCATACATTAGCGGAAGAGAAGTAAATGGATTTGTGAATGAAAATGACAATGCAATACACAAAAGCATCATGGAATCAATGTAAAAGCAACAAGAGATGATAAATGGAAGAAGAGAGAGATCATGAGCATCATGAAATGATGACAAAGATCACGATTACATGCAATAATGAGTCCAAACCGAACGTTTCATTTACAATCACAATACACATCCTACTTTCACACTGTTTAATATGCAAGAACATTTTGTTCAGTCTCATTTTACGATCACGTCTCTGTTGAGGATTCTCCCTGACCTGGCCAGTTCAGATTTTCCCATGG
>JAQGAP010004559.1:0-10279 GCA_034697805.1 Orchesella bifasciata
ATGATGCATTTGTTGTGTTTTGTTTTTGCAGACTAAACTGAGGCAGGCCAGCAATCAGCCCAAATTCGTAGGCGAAGGAGATCCCTTGTTAACCATTGCAGGGGAGAGGGCGTTATCCGACACCATTGGAAAATTAGTGACCGAAGGGTTTGTTTTTCCAGTTAGGACGGTTAAGCGCATCTGCTATGAGTACTGTGATGCAAACAATGTACCGATAAAGTTCAATAAAGAGCGGTTGGTTAGTGACGACTGGTTTATTGGATTCCTGAAACGAAACCCGGAAGTTGTTACGCGTATGAGGAATAAGTTTTGCATGTTCAGGGAGGCGGCCGGAATTAATCATCAAGGAAACTCAAGCCAGCGTCCGAATGAAAGCGAGGAGGGCCAAGGAAGCGATGCTGAAGATGACGTCGAAGATCCAGATCCCAATAATGAAAACGAATCTGCTGAAGGGGGCGATGTTGTTGGTGAGGATGATGGTCAAGGTGAGCATGAAGAAGGAGGGGAAGAAGAAAGTGAAGGAGATGAGGAGGAAAGTAGTGACGATGACGATTATGAGGGAAATGAAGAAGGGGAAGAAGAGGATATAAGTGATAGCGACATCGATGAGGAGGAGGATCTCGGAGATGAAGAAGAAGACATCAATGATGAACTCCAAAATGTAATAGATGCAGCTATAGAAGTAGAAGAAAATGCAGAGAATGTGGGTGGATTGAACGTTGGTGCAGAGAATGAGGCAAAATCTGGTAAACGTGCTGCTGATTGTGAAGGGGATTCTCTCTCAAAGAAAAAAAAGAAGTAGTGACCTGTGTTTCATTTAGTGTAGGTATATTAGTACAAAGCATAGTGAGTGAACTATAGGTTATCCAATTTTCCACTAAAATGCATTTAATCTAGTCCTTGTCAATTGAGGTGTTTGTTTATGAGAGTTTTAGTAATAAATAAAGAGTCCTTTAATTTTTTGTATATATTGTATTTACTGAAAAATAATTTACAAAGAAACGTGTACACAAATTGGTAAATGATTCGTGATTTGATTATTATAAACATACTAACTTTTAGTTCCAACAACTTTAACGATGCTTCTCACATGCATGCTTCAGGAACGCTTTAGTAGAGTAGACTAACACAGAATACAGGCATTGCATCATGGAATTTGCATGCATTAAACAAACAACAAGGATAAGTTTAGTAGATAAGTAGATTAAAGATATTTTAGCAGTTTGTGCTACTTGAAAATCAAATTTGTTTTAACAATATATTATTAAGTTAAGTATATATTTTTTAAAGTCAATACTTTTTTTCTTTTCATACTGTGGTTGAGTCCATATATTATTATTTTTTATTACATACACACCAACATGCTTGCTTACACATACATTGAATCAGTCAACATTGCTCAGGTCTTCTTTTCCATATATATATATATTATCATTTTTCCAACTTATTGTGATTAACAGCCTCCGAACTAGTTAGTATTCTAGTAATACCGTGAGTGAGTAAGTTTCCCTATAAATAAACATTGTAATATTCAATATTATCAGATACATTTTAAAGACGAGTTTGGCCAACCTTCAATCGATGATACATAAAACCAGTACAACCGTAACCAGCAGCACATTACATTAATATCATGTTCCACCTTTGTTCGTTGATGATTGTTTAAAGACATATTTAATTAGGTAGGATGATTCTTCGCTACCAACCAGCATCAATCGCAGATATACATATACTAGACACCTCTTTGGATTGGGTAATCTTATCTTGGCATAATTTACATACATTAGTACTTGAGACTAAATCATTATGCTTCTTAACTACTTAACCTAACGGTACGGAATTCATTAGACTTGCATATTATTATATATTTAATTATTATTATTTTGTCTATGCACTGTTATGTTATGATTATACTTTTCAGTTCAGTTTTTATGTTGGCCTATGTGAATGTATTAGTTAGTTTTACAAGTTGACTATTACATTATTATGTAACTTTACTTTTTGGGGCAAGTAGCACTCACTCATAATTGATTAGATTGAATAGCCTCGTCTAAAGTAGTTTGTGGGACATGAATGTACTTTGGTATTCATTACGCCGCGAGTAGACCTTGGAACCCATTTGTGCTCAAAGTTAATTGCTGATGCATTCTGTCCCCTTCCTTTTGCCTGAGTAACATTTGCTTAGCTACCTCCCGAACATGAGAATCTGGATCAGTTTGAGCCAAATATGCGATAGCATCCAAAGTTTCAGTTGAGTTCAGCATTGTGAGGAGGATAACTGAGGAATGTCTATCGACTGGGGCGTCTGATTCCAACATTTCGACGCAGTTTTGAATAATCTGCAATTGCATAATCCATCCATTATCAATAGTTGTAATAATAATAATGGGCAATTCTGCCTACTGTTCATCATTTATGTAACAACTTGATCTGCATACCGATCTTCTTCTGCTGCATGAAGAAGATTCCTCGAAATACTGGCCGACCGATTCTCTAATTTCAAACTCCTCATGAGTTAGGAGCCTTACCAAATGTACAAAGACCGTTTTCGGCGGCACACTTCCACTCGTTGTCAAGTCTTTCAGGGTTTCGTCTAGCTTTTCTATCGTTGATAACTTCTGGATTGTTAATTCTACAGGGAAATCAAGAACACGGTAGTGAAAGCAAGCGCACCCACTCATGAATTTCAAGCGGATACACTCCACTCTCTTCAAAGACATGCATTGATTCACAAATTCAATGGAGACCGAGTCATATCATCATCCCCTTGCTTTTACCTTCTTCTGCAACATCATCCACTAGTCTCTTAAAGGATGTTTCGTATGGACGGAGGAACAAGATAAATTGAAACACGGTCACAATGGAATTCCTCCTGAAGCGTTGTTCATCCATGATTTGCATCACAAGGGACCGAGCTAAACTATGTGAGTTTTCATGATGCTTGCGAATTTCTTTCTCCAGCCCATACGCTGCCTGATCCGCTGTTGTGCATAAGCTTGTTTTATTTTGTGCTATGTCCTTCCACAGTTTCTGCAATGAAATATAAAAATGTTCATCCGTACTCGAGGCAAGATACATCAAAGACATGCCTTTGCAAGTATTACAACTTTCACTTTTATTGTGTAAGACATAAAGGTACAAGTAAATACAAGATCCTTGTATATCTGTGGTGTAAAATATAATATGTACCTGGATAAATGGCAACCCTTCCAGTTCATAAATATACTCATCCATTTTATTTATCCTGTTGAGAATATTGCCCAAGATGATTCCTTGCTGCTGTAACTTATTGATTGCATCTCGCTCTCTCCACTTCAGTGGCCCGAAAGCACCAAGATTCTACATAGGAAATGAAAGAAACTCTTAGAATTTATTCATGGACAAGTGGAAACACTCCGCAAACAATCTATAGATTTCGTACATTGACAAGCTTTAGGCATATTTGGACATGAGTGTACAATGCTAAATCCAAGTTTTCACTCCCAGTCACGAAACAAATGTCTGGGGAAGGGCTCCTTGAGTTCAGAGATGAAATTCCGGAATCTGTAGTAGTCTTTGTGTCATATTCGACAGCATTCTAAAAACATGTAAAAAATGTTGGAGATATAAACTCATGTAAAAACGCACATGCATTCAAACGATGGCATCTCCAATAATATCATATTTGATAGTCAGGATTTTCATAAAATTCATAAGTGGAGAGTGTGTAAATATGAATGAGAGATTCTGGAGAACACTCACAATGCCTATGGAATGTCGATGATGAGGAAGCCTTTGAACAGGAGGAGGCGAATAAGTGACATCACAGGTATCAAGAAAATCGAAACATTCAAGAGCTGACTCAATATTCAAGCTGCTTGTTGACTTATACTTATCAGGTTTACATCCACCATACTCCTGAGACGGCAAGACAGAGCGACAGAAGAAAACAATAATGACAAAAACCCATTATTACAATCCCACACAAACAAAACAGTACGAGATTGCATTATGATTATTATATTTATGTTGGTACGGTACATGAAGATCATCAAGATAAAAATAGACAAAACAAAACAAACACAAATAGCAAGTATGAAAGAAAATGATAATATAACATTACACTATAAAAGCATCCATGTAAAGCTCTTTGCCAATGAAATTACATTATTATGATTATAATATGATGTGATAACAAATGTAGGGTCACGATAACAAAGGAAATACATAAGAACAAAAAGCCGGCAGTCATCATAGTAGTACCCTTATCTACATAATTGCAAATGATACAGTTAACTTGACAGTGGGAAGGAGAGGAAATTAGGTCAATGTTAACTTGGCGTGGGTGACACAGACGAAAACAAATTATTTTTTTATGGAAGGTCACCTCATGCACCATCACTCTATTCTCATTAGGTTAACCAAACTCTATTTTATTTCATGGTCGGGTAACACGAGATATCGTTATAGAAAGAAATTGTGATTACCTGGAGAGTCATTCGTTTCAGCGCTGCTACATTCACTTCACACGCCTCCAGTTCTGGATAAGTACCTTGGATTTCATCATTGAGAATGCCGGCCAATTTATGAATGCTCTCTTTGAGGTTTTCAATTTCCGGATCCAGCTCTCGAAGTTTGGCCCATTTGGTATGGTGGCTGCCACTACTTGTGCTCGCTGTACTTGTGCTGTACTCATGTTTTCTCAGGGAAGGGCTAATCATCCTTCGCTTCCTTGATGGGGAATTCATCTCCTCATAAAATTGGGCAAGTGGGCTGAAAATTACATGAAAAATGGGAATTGTAGCTACTGCACCGCACCAGTTTCTTTCTTGCGTAATATAATAATAAAAAGTTTTCCCCTGGTGAGATATGCAATATGTACATAATGTCTGGTTTCCTGGTATAGTCGTATAGTATATAAATTTGGGTTAAGAATACAATAATAGTGCGGTCTCTTCCCGAAAAGTTTGTACTTTCTTTTACACTAACAATTTAGACCACGTCCACACATGTCATAAAAAGAAATATTAAAGCTTTTATCATATCATTCCCCACTTCCTCCAGACTTACTCCCATTGCACAATAACGTTGAGTTTGAGACTTCCACTCGGATTCAAGTTGACCGTCATCAGTTGGGAGTGAGCAGCAAAAAGTTCCCCAATCTCACAAAATTTATTTCCCAACAAAATCTGCTTGCCGAGAGTCTTCACCTCGGCTGCTTTAATATACAGATCGTCACCCAAGAGTGCGGTAATTTTTGCCTCAGGAAAGTCCCAGTTTTGGGAACCGTCTTTCCCTGTCTTGGCACGAGTTTTCCATTTTTGGCTTCCATGTTTTATTGTGATCTCGTATGTGTCACCGGGACAAAGTCGAGCAAAGCCTTGGATCCCTACAAAAATTCATACATATATAATAATGCGGATTATGAAGTAGCCTTCAACTACAAAAGACAAACTGCATATTTTTTTTCTCTTGGGCACACTTTAGTATTCATGAAGCTGAAACAGACTTTCTTTTGACAAAAAACTATCATCATCATCATCATCAAGATGATGACGAGTTAGAGCACTCCAAGTAATTTCCTGTGTCTTTTTCGCTTCCACTTCATCGTAGAATATATTATATTACATTATGTATTATGTGCACAAGCTATACAAGCTACCTTTCATTGTCAGATGAAATCCCCCTAGGAATTCTTGCACTTGAGCTTCTAAAGAACCCAAGATCTCTGTGCATTCCTTGAAGCCAGCCTTGACATTGGCCAATGCGAGATCACGTTCCTTTCCGTTACTCAACGTGTACGCGTAGGCCATGGAGCGGACTCCTTCCCGGAGCTTTTGCTGGAGCTCATATTGCTCTTGTAAATTTTCCAGGCGGCTGAGTTGGTACTCGAGAGTTTTCAGTTGTAAATGGAGGGTTTTGGAGTGCTGAAAAAAGTTAATCAAAGATTCACAAATTCAATTCAACCGTAATGGCTTAGTAGCATGAGGAAAATTGGTTGATTACACAAGGGAAAAGGCTTGAGTTGTAGCACGTGTTAGAGGATAATGCATCACAAAAGCTTCCAAGTTTCGGATTTCAGCATCCTTTCCTACTACTACAAAAGGTAATGCGTAGTAGCAAAAAGAAAGCTGTGGTGTAGTGTTGGTGTTATGTTTAGTAATTAAAACAAGAGCTACCAATAAAGTCATGCAGTAGCGTGTATATATACGTGGTTTGAACAGCTATTATCCCAAGTGATTCATATAAAGCAATAAAGTAATTAATGAAGTACTCGGAAAACGGGCGCTCTTAAAAACTAGTCAAGTGTATAATGCTCCTACGTAAATAATTTAGTGTATTTTGATGATGATGTTTATACGAGTTGTTTGGAAACAGGTCGAGCGCAAAGCTCACCGGAAAGGGAATCGTAGTTATGTTATGTACACCTTTCAAAGCGGAAATAAAACATCTACTCTATAATGCAAGTATAATTACGTGCTTCAACGCAAAATGCCATTTTCGTGCCAAAGGCTGTACTGTGCTGTGAATTCGAATCGTAAATATTCTACAAAATCTGGTGAAAACTGCTCAAACGTGCGGAAAAGCATTGAGTTTATAGGAAATATGTCCTCAGCTTTGTTGTAAATTCTATATCCTGTTTCCTCCTACTGTGAATCCCTCAAAGGGAACTGCTGAATAAGCAAACTGAAAAAGGTATATAACAAAAAGCAAATCCACTGTAAGGCTATCATAAATTATTGGTATTTTTGGCAAATTCAGCTTTGCATGCACATTTCCTACAATTGCGAGCTTGGTCATGATGCCACATGTGGTGGTGGTACGGTACATACGGGATTTGAAACCACGAGAACTATTAGCAAGATTTAGTATTATGTACAATATATACCTTTTCCAGGTCGTAAATTCGTCCTTGTGACTATTTTTGCACAAATAGAAAAAAGAGAAAGAAAGAGTATTAAGCGAGGTAGTCAAGTCCACTCGAAGAGAGGCTTTTAGTTCATTTTATACTTTTGTTTTCTACATTATTATCTCAACTCAAGATCTTTTTCTATAGAAAAAAGTCGTTCAATTATATGAGATTTTATGTATGGTGTAGCAAGAGACCAGAAGTAATACGCAGATCAACAAAGGAGGAAAGAAAGATTATGAAAAAAGTTTTATTTTTTCTTGTCCATTCTCTGCATGATTTATTTTCAATTGAGTGTTCGTGCTCAACTTTCTCGCTCTTTTGTACTGATCGTAGGAAATACGTATTTTTACCAAAAATTGCTGGAACGACTTTCTTGATCCATTTTGGTAATACGTTTTGGTATTCGGAAACTGGAACATGTTACAAACTTTTCGATAATGTAAACTCTTCTTTTGAATACCGCCTGTGAGCAAACATGACTCAAAGGAAAATACCCGAGACTCAAGGTTAGTCTCGTCCTCGTCTGCGATGTGATATATGTAAGTACTTACAGCGCGGAAAGATCGTGTCGCAGCAATCTATACTTGATAAATAAGAACGTAAAAGGGGATGGCAAGATCAAGTTCATCATGAATTGGTTCCATTAGAGGAGAATAATAGACGACCTCCTCTATTTCCCATACTCCAATTTTTTATAGAGAAAAAGTTACCGCAACTTCTCACACTTGTGCCTAAACTTGCCGAGAGATGTTACAATTTCATTACTGCTACATAATAGTGGATGCCACACTGATAGTGGCGTGATCAAAGGAGAGTGCGGCGAAGATCAGAGATCCTTGGTGTGGTTGGTATCTTAAGTAACGGGACTCTATTTAAAATTACGATTATATCATTCATTCATGGTAGGGTAATCAGCACCTTAATCACCACACGGGAACCAAAATCTCAGTTTCAAAATATAATACTCAAATGATCCCATTTATGTTTCATACATACATACGCATTCGTGGTAAACTATGCGTATTCATAAAAGTTCTTTGAAAATCCTATGTAAGTCCTCCTAACCCATTTAATTCCTGGTTTAATGGGCGAAAGAAAGATTCGCAAAGTTTCAAGGTTCACTTTGGACCTCTTCAGCTTTATTTCTATTCCCAAGATGTCAAGCAGAATTTATTAAAATGCAGCTTCGGCTTTATACCAGTCTCCCAAGCGTATTTTATAGAAAAGTCCCACCAGAATAAACATGATAGTTAGAAAGTATATATACTACTGACTCACAAATCCCTATATATTATTAAACCCATTCTATTACGTACTCAACTCCGAAGAATACAATAATGTGGCTTACCTGCTGATTCTGTATTTCACCGGAACAGAGATCTAGCTCATCTCTCACTGACTGAATACATGATTTGAGCCCCCTCTGAATGGCTTCGATTGTGTTACGCGTCTTGTTTGGATTGACTTTCGTGATGAGGCTATGATGGGATGAAGACTGACTGTGGAAGTTTTGACCTAGATAGTTGTACTTGCTTGACCTGGAAGGAAAAAGGAAAACAGTCATAAAACTCCGTTGGAAACATGAGCTTTGAATTTGAAAGCTATGAAATGTCATTACTTCTCAGAAGTGCGCAGTTGTCGAAGAAAACATTACTTTTGTAGGAAACGACCATTTGTTTTTAAGCATATGGCCTTATTTGCTCACTACAAGTAGCCAATTTTATGACGATGTAAAAAAAATCTCGCTCACAAAGAAAGTGGGACAATTGCATTTTCCATGCAGAGAAAATTGAATGCAATGTCACGTCTATAGTGAAAATTTTCTGGGGCCCACTATACCGAAACGAACGGCACGTGTAATACATTTATTTTTTTGTGAATGCACTTTTCCTGTTCTGAACCGCTACGGTTCATAAACATGTAAAGACTATGGTCATATATACGTCTCATTGTCATAAACACACTTTTATTGTCGACTGGAATAGCAAAATATTTCT
This sequence comes from Orchesella bifasciata, assembly GCA_034697805.1. Taxonomy (NCBI): domain Eukaryota; kingdom Metazoa; phylum Arthropoda; class Collembola; order Entomobryomorpha; family Orchesellidae; genus Orchesella; species Orchesella bifasciata. The sequence goes on from JAQGAP010004559.1 coordinate 8,890, forward strand.
CCAAAGCACATGTACCAGAAAATAGTACTACTATTGTATTGCATTGCATGTGGTCTTAATTTTCTATACAAGACCAGACCATTCTCAGTCATCAGTTCATTCTTAATAATATTGTAGGACAGAAAGAAGGTACTTGACAAAATCAATATAAGCCTCATAAAAACCCATAAAATGAAGAAGGAAAAGCTTCAATCAACTTTTCTTCTTCCATTCCATCAAATTCAACCTTGCTTTCTACACTACACTAACCCACTTATGTCGAAAATGGAAGTAATTTTTCCTTTTTAGAAATTCGGAGTAAGAAAAGGTTATGACATTTTTCATGTCTACATCCATTTTCTCGTCACGTGTCAAAGGCAATCTTGAACATTTATGATGTGGGGTGACAACATCATTCTTCCCGTCGAAATGTGTTGGAAAATACATCATACTTTTGTCGATACGAGTCGTACCCATTCTGAGAAAAAAGAACAATCGCAATCTGAAATTGAATCGAACCTGAAGCTAGAGCGGATAAATCCGTCATCATCATAGAAGCCAATTTCTACGGAACCTCCATTATTTGTGTTGCTGCTACTACTCCTACTAGCTTCACTGCTACGGGTACCACCAGAGCTTTGACTACCATGATGATATTTCATCCTATCATCCACCTCCTCATTGTTTCCCGACGACTTCTGCACTCCTCCGTGTTCTGGGAAGCAAGAGGAGTACACTGGGTTGCAGTGTTTGAGCCGATCGAAAATTGAGCTGAGGCTTGAACTGGCCTTCATCTTGATGATGATGATGATGATGAGGAATTTTATCAGGAATAGATCAAATAAATGCCTTTCTCCTTGGTCCTATATATTACATATACTTGTCAGTTCACTTCTTTCCTAAGAGCTTGGCCGCTTATAGAGTACACCAGAGCCTGGCTTACAAAATCCTTTGTAATCCTAATGAACATCTACTCCTTTTGCCTTTTGTTTTACAAAGAAATGTGCACTCCAACTGACTAAATTAACAGAGAGAGAGAGATAGGAAGAAAGAGAAAGAGGCGGTGACCTTGATTCCCACGATCGTTCGATGGAAACAAGGGCCTACTAATAATAGGAGAGTGCTGTCTATATTCTATATCTATATTGTGTCTACAGGTTTGACTATGAAGAATTGAAGATTATATGTACATGAAGTGAACTCATAAAATATTACGATTGCCACTTATCACCGCACATTTGACGTGTATAGTAGTCCGCTCGGGTAATTACACAGGAAGGAACTCAATCCAGTTTAGGAGACAGCACAAATAACTGAGCCACTCTCTGGGAGGATTAGTCCAGAGACGGGAAAATATTTCCGGTTTCCTGTCCACTAGTCCACTACTATTACTTATAGACAAACTTTTGTG